>OX451737.1:1132330631-1132598131 GCA_948472305.1 Vicia faba
TACCCCTGTCGCCGAGTCATCTGACGCTCGGGGAAAAGAGATCACAAGTGAGCCTTCCTGGATGGAGGCACGGAAGAAGATTATCATTGAAACCTCTAGACAGGAGATGGATGAAATTCTAAAGATCATCAAGAAAAGCGACTACAACATAGTCGAACAACTGGGGAAAACCCCGTCGAAGATCTCCATGTTATCTTTATTGTTGTGCTCAGAAGCCCATGCAAAGGCTTTAATTTCTTTCCTTAAAACTGCGCATGTGCCGCAGAAAACATCTGCTGATCAATTCAAAGACTGTGTGGCTAGTTTGACCGCTGACAACGGGTTGGGTTTCTCTGACGCAAATCTGACTGCCAAAGGAAAGAATCACAATGACGCTTTGCATGTTTCGATCGAGTGCAGGGGAACTACTCTGGCCCACGTACTGGTGGATACTGGGTCCTCGTTAAATGTTTTACCCAAGAAAGTGTTAGACCGGTTGGACTATGAAGGGTTTGTTTTGAAGCCAAGTAATATTGTGGTTAGGGCCTTTGACGGGTCCAAAAGGATGGTACACAGGGAGGTGGATGTCCCTGTTAAAGTTGGTTCCCAGACTTTCGCATCTACATTCTATGTGATGGACATTCGACCATCTTATTCTTGCTTGTTGGGTCCCCCGTGGATTCATAAAGCTGGGGCAGTAACTTCTACGCTCCATCAGATGTTGAAATACCCAGTGAAGGGGAAAATTGTTACAGTACGAGGAGAAGAGGAGTACATGGTGAGCCACCTTAACTCTTTTTGGTATGTGGAGATGGATGGGGAGTTCATTGAAACCCCATGTCAGAACTTTGAAGAAGTTCCCCAGACTCTAGCGTTGACTGAAACTGTTGCTGAAGATCCTCCAATGAAGATGGCTTCCCTCAAGGATGCCCGGGTTGTTATTGAAAAAGGTGGGTGTGCAAATTGGGGCCAACTCCCTGACTTCGCACACAAGACTGACAAGTTTGGTTTGGGTTTTACTGCAGAAGCTCAAAGGGCTGTTCGGCGTGTGCAGATTGAAAGACCTCCCCTACGTATCAGTAATCCGGAAGTGAATGCAATTGAAGATGATGATGAAGAGTCTGAGTTTGAAAGCTGGATTTACCCGACTACCGACGACGGATTAAGCAATTGGAAGGCGAAGGTCTTCGTGCCCATTTCTTTTATTACACAGTAATAGACTTTTGTTTTGAGATTTGTAACAGACAATTTGAAACTTTACGGCTCAGTGCCTTGCCCGAGACACCGTGGCTTTGTTTGTGAGGGCTTGATGTTTGTCATTTCCATATATCATCAATAAAGCATTGGACGTTCTCTTGCATTACAAATTTTGCGCTCCTTGTTTTTCTTTTCTATCTTGCAAAAATAGCTATTGTCTTACACACACTCACATATCATAATACAGGTCCACATCCACTCTGGATCCCACTGATAACGAATCTTCTACTTCCAGTTATGACTTCGAAAGTCCGATCAACCAATCTGAGGACAAAGGTGAGGATGATTGCGAAGTGCCTAGGGGACTTGCTAGAATGTTACTACAGGAAGAGAGGGCCACACAGCCTCCAAGAGCCACCGATTCTGATGCCTCCCGTTGAAGGGAGACTTCTTGATTTTATACTTAACAATACTGGACAATTCAATGGGGTGCATACTGGGGCAGCATGACGAGTCTGGCCGAAAAGAGCATGCTATTTACTACCTTAGCAAAAATTTACCGACTGTGAGACCAGATACTCACTGCTTGAGAAAACTTGCTGCACTTTGGCATGGGCTACTCGCCGACTGAGACAGTATATGCTAACTCACACTACTCTATTGATATCAAAAATGTATCCAATCAAGTATATCTTCGAAAATCCTGCTTTGTCCGGAAGAATAGCAAGATGGCGGATGATCTTAACTGAGTATGACATCCAATACACAACCCAAAAAGCAATCAAGAGGAGTGTGTTGGTAGATCATTTGGCACATCAGGCCGTAGATGATTACCAATCCACGAATTTTCGAGTTCCCGAATAAGAACATCAAGAAGATTGTGTAGAAGATGACAGTGACATACAAATATTGGCATGAGATGTTACCATTTGCTCTTCATGGATACCGAACCTCAGCACAGACTTCAACAGGGGCAACACCCTACTCTTTGGTGTATGGCATGGAGGAAGTCTTACCCATTGAAGTCCAGATACCCTCTCTTCGAATCATGAAGGATGCAGGTTTGAGCAAGGACGACTGGATACAGACCTGGCTTGATCAGCTGAACCTGATCGACGAAAAGAGACTTACTGCTATTTGTCATGGTCAGACATATCAAAAGCGAATGATCAAGGAATTTAACAAGAAAGTTAGACGACAGGAGTATCATGTTGGGGATATGGTGATTAAGCGCATCATACTGCCGCAAGGTGATCCCAGGGGCAAATGCACCCCTACGTACGAAGGGCCATTTGTGGTTAAGAACATTTTCTCAGGAGGGGCCATGATTCTAACCACCATGGATGGTGATGACCTTCCTCACCCCGTCAATACAGACATAGTGAAAAAATACTACGCATAATCAAAGACCCGCTAGGTCGACTGGCCTAGGAAAAAATAAGGGCTTCCCGGCGAACCAAAAGGGTTCAGGCAAAAATAAGGGATGAAAATGAAAAATCTGTACACCCAGCAAGTCGAAAACCTGAAAAGGCGACTTGGGCAAAAAAGGGTATCCCGGTGGACTGAAAACCCGAAGGGGAGGTCCAGGAAAAAATTAGGGATTCAAGCGTAACACTATGTCTCATTGGATCACCTTGCAACCAGACTTCGGTATCAACTATCAAGCTCGGACGACACTAATCAATCTGATCTACCTTCAACCAAGTAGCAAAGTGATGAGATGCTCGAGGATATAAAGGCAATAGCAGAGTTGGAATCCAATGGGATTGTTCACATAGCTATTTTTCTTTGTTTTACACAAACTGTATAAATTCTATTGTTCGGCGGTGTTCTCTTACTAGGACGTCAGCCTCTTGTACAAAAAACGCCTATTTTCAGGCTAACTTCAAAATCAATACAATTCATTTTCACAGAGAAATTTCAAATTATTTTCCTTTTTCTGTTTTGTTTTGAAAGAACGTCCAATATTCATTTTTGATATATGCATTTGACAATAATTGATGCTCATAAATATTCACATGCGAAACAAAAGGCGATTACTCGTAATATCAGAAACAAGGGCAAACAAGAAATGTACAGACCATACAGTTGCTCTATCCACCAGGTATAGGGATAAACCCAATTGGAGAAAACAATTGAAGGTACACTCACTCCCCGCAGAGTAAGGAAAAGACAATGATATTAGCGGTCCTGAACAGGACCCCACTCTCCCCCAACTGAGGCTCGCAACTGCGAATGAGCCGGCAAGATTCTCCGCAAGTATAGTTTATCTATTGCCCGCACTAAAAGATTATCCCCAGTGGAGTCTGGAGGACTATCCCCAGTAGATTCTGGAAGATTGTCCCCAGTAGAGTCTAAAAGGTTATCCCCAGTGAAGTCTCCATTGGAAAATCATCCCCAGCAGAGTTCATTTCTTTCACAAACAGAAACTCAATCCCCAACAAGTTTCATTATCGCCAACAACGTTAATTCATCCTCGGCTGAGGTTATTCTTCCAGATCAATAGATTCTCCGACAGAGTATGTCCTCCCCACATAGTCATTTCCTCGTCAGTTTATTCCCCAGTTGAGTTATTCTCTCCTGCAGGATTATGCTCATAATCATCTTCATTCATTATCCCTAGCGGAAACGAAGAATTCAACTCCTTTTACTGTCCAACAGCAATCCGGGATTTATTTTCCCCAGCTAGAGAACATCAAAAACATTGCATGTCCATACATCATGACATATGCATACGCATCATACAACACAATCTCATTTATTTTGAGAACATCATTGCTTGATACATGTCATGCATTACATACGATTAACCTTTACCTTTCAGGAAAGATACAATCAAATTCTCACAAATTTCAAGCTATGAAGCCCGGATCCTACTGGATAGTATCTTGATTTCTACAACATATTATCAAGCCTGGATTACGACCGAATAGCAGTATCAAACACCGCGAAGCCTGGATTCGACCAAATAGTGGTTTATCTTTAAACTATGAAGCCCAGAGAATGACCGGATAATAGTTTAAGTCCCCAGTGTGACTGGTGGAAATAGAACTGACTGTTTTTAATGCTGGTTCGCGTTTGCGTTTCGCAAAATGTCGCGGTAAGCAAGAGTCGCCACCGTCTTTTATTTTCTCCAACAAGGAAAGGACAAAAGCACAGCAAAATTCCTTTTCGAGATGTTTCTCGGGTTCGAGAGGTAGATTATAGAAAGGGAAGGTGTTAGCACCCTTTCTATCCGTGGTTATCCACGGGCTCTTAGGTACTTGCTCACTATGTTTTCAAAAAGTTTTTTGCTTTTCTTGTGTTTGTGGATTTTGAAAAAAGTTTTGTTTGAAAACTTCGATTTAACTCTTGTATATGTCCTCAAGAGTGTATGAAGTGTTTGTTTGAAAACTTTTGTTTGAAAAGTGTAAGTGCAAAAAGTATTTTTTGTTTTGAAAGAGCAAGTACCTGAGAACCTCTACCTACTCAAAAGAAATTAAGTTGTGTAAATGTCCTTTAGACGGTGCTATCCCACTATTGAGAAGTAGGTAGCACCGTCGTTGGAGTTTCAGGTCAATTCGATTATAGGGACATGTGGTCACCAAAGCAATAGTAGGACGCCTTAGCGGTAACCCTAATGTCTTAGATCATTCTTTATCGAGGCAACCGTTTTGAGGCAACTTTGATCTTTAGACAGGAGGGCGACCTCTAAAACACCCTATACTCAATGACCACGTCGAGGCAACCAAGTGAGGCGTACCCAAGGAGTGGCATGTGCGAGTGTGTCAGGTTTCAGTTATGTTATCTTTGTACATGTTATGGTGAGCTACGATTGATTTTATTTTAAGAGAGATCTTGTCATGCATAACATATTTAACATACATCTAGCAGTTAATAGTTGCATAAAATAAAACTAAGCTATTACAAGGCGTCAGGTATTTACATCGCCAAAAACAACCCTTGAAAAAGTAAATTGCGGAAAAGTAAATAAAAGCGATAAAAGGTCCTAATTAAAGCTATTACATCCTCGGAGCAAATACAATTATATGGATCAAAACATGAATCAAAAAATAATCACACGCGCGAGAAAAATTGAATCGGAGAGTTTTTAGGGTTTTGACCCTTTTTTTGAGAAAGAAAGAGATTTTTGGTTATTAAATAAATTAGTCTAAATTAATAATTGAACTAATTAACTAAGATAAAAATATTTTTTTGGTTTTTTGTTATTTAAGGAAAAAATAAAAATAGTCAAAAATTATTAAAAACCCTAATTCTACATTAATTTTGAATTATTGCAAAAAGTTAAAATTAACCTAATTGAAACTAAATTAATTAATTATTTATTTATTTACATAAATAATGAAAGGGTGAAATTAATTTTAATAAATAATAATAAAAAATACTATATTTTAGTTTTCTGATTTTATTATGAAAAAATTAATTTGGTTAATTAAGTAATAATAATAATAATTAATAATAAAACCATTAAATGAAAAATATAAAAGAAGAAGAAAGGAATAAACCCAGGGGGGTGATGGGCCCAAGAGGAGGTGTGTTTTGCAACTTCCAGGCCCACTAACTCTCCAGCCTGTTTGACTTTCTGATTTGTCCACACGCGTGTTGACTAAGGACAATGATAGTCCTTCCATCTAGGCCATTGGATTTGAGTTTAAAGACATCTGGCGCTTGGGAATTGGAAGTGTATGGTGGACCATCTTTTGAAATCTGCATGTGAACATATAAAGAAAAAAGGGAATAAATATTTTGGGGGGACCTGGGATTCGAACCCATGTCCCAACGGATAATGCTTCAATGCCTTTACCAACTGAACTGTAACGCGCTTTTGTTAAATGGATAGATAGAGAATATTATATACAAAAACAAACAATATGCTGTAAAACAAAAAATAACGCGCGCTTTTTTTTAAACGGGCCAGCCAGATATCAACACCTCATCGTCTTCAACCTTCGTCCTGTATAATTAGAATCAGATAGCGGGAGTTTTTAACCTCCACTACCTCCTGCAAGGAAAAATAGCGATTAGGCACACATCAATCATAAATGTTTCGCGAGGTGTGGGTTGTGTTCGTCATGGCCTCACGATTTCAACCCTGTATCTCATTAGTCCCAATTTTCCCTGGTTTAGAAAGCCCTAATTTAAAGCTTGAAAACCCTAGAGATTCAATCATGGCATCTTTCGATTCAGGGGACCATAGTTCAATTCAACCATTACATTAGCTTTGTATGATCTCTAACAACACAAATCAATCACAAAAACATGTTAAATGCATATGAATTAAGAGTTACGATTTGGAATCAAAAGTGAAAACCGTGAAACTGTATTCATTGATTCCTTGAGCTTTAGTGCGTGAATTCGATTGCAAATCGTTCCTGGAACCTCCTACAATGTATTTGGATGGTCAAAACGCCTTGAGTTGGCCTAGAATGCAAGAACAGATTTTCACTTTTCTTGAAATTTCTTGAATTTGACAAGGTCGTTTCTGCAGCTTTTTCACCGTGTATTACGTCATGGTTGGCTTGCATACATATAGGAGAATCAAATTAGGTTAAAAGCTGGGCCAATATCCATGTGCATTTATGTTTAAATCTTTGATTGAAAATCAAATATTCTTGATTTTTCATGATTGAACAATGTTGCCAAATTTGGATTTTTTTTTTGTATCTTTGACTTGTGCACGAATTTGCCAGCATGTTTTGATCATATTTGCTTCACAAATTGATTTAAAAATCAAATCTCCTATTTTCTTATAATTTAAATTAATTAAATGAATTAATATGTATTAAAAATCCAATTAATCAATAAAAATAAGAAAATAAATCCCATTTAGCTTGGTGGGTCGTGCATAGGTCATGGGTGAAGTTTCAACAAGAGATTTGAGGCCCATTAGCAAAAAGAAGGTGTTTTGGGCAAAGTTGACTTTTGCAAATTCATGAAAATTTCCCAACTTCTCCAATACACAACTTGCTCAATTTTGATCATATGACCATGTTCTTGGACATTTTGGAAAGCTCTTGAAGTCCTCTAACCAATTCCTTTGGTCCCATGTCATTTGGATTTACCAATCTCAAGTTATGGCCTTTTACTCAAAGTGTACTTTTGTTGACTTTTGAAATTGACCTATAATGTAAAAATTTGTAACTTCTTGTGAGAGCATTTCTTGATCTTGGAGTGTGAAGATGGATTGTAGGATATTGCATCCTCTTCAAAATGAGCTTTGGATGGAATTTTTCTGATAAGCCATGAAAGAGTTATGCCCTGGTCAAGATACAATTGACTTTTCTGTTGTCCAAAAATAGTAACTTTTGCACCTTGATGATTTTTGAGCTATTCTTGTGGAATCATGATCAAGACTTGATCAAATGATGATTGTGAACTCAAAATAAGATGTTGACCAAAAATTCTGACTTTTGACTGCAAAAATGACCATTTTGCCCTTGCAGTTGACTGTGAGTCAAATGGAGCTTTTGACTGTGCAAATTGGCACTGTGAGTCTTGAAACTTGGCATGTAGGTGCTTGAGGATGTATATAGGCCTATGAGACTTGATTGAACCATTGAAAACCCAAAATCTCTTGAAAGAACCAAAACCCTAGTTTTGAATTGACTGCCTTAGGAAGTGATTTGACTGTACAACTCTTGAGCCATCTTGAACAATTTGAGGATCATTCTTGACAAATCTTGAGGAATATGGGAGGGAAAATTTTGGGGTACAACAGTTGCCCCTGTTCAATCTTCTTAAACCTGAGGATGTAGATTGGCTTGTGTGCCTTTCGTGATCCAAAGGTGGAAGATGATTGAACACTAAAGTGCCCAGAAATTTGCACTCGCGTGGTGTAGTATCAGCAATGTGATGTCGGGAATGGGCTTACAGATGCCATTTGGAGATTGTTGGTAGGAGGATGGGCTTATAGGTGCCATCTGGAAATGTGACAGAATCTTGTCGGGGATGGGCTTATAGATGCCATCTGGAAATGTAATGGGTAGTTGTGGAGATGGGCTTAAAGATGCCATCCAGGGGTAAATGCTAGACTGTGTCTATAAGCTGGAACTGGATGATTGCCAGCATGGCGTCCGTGTCTGGACCGCCTCTGAACTGTATCGGAAAGTTGGGTGGTTTGATCTGGTCGAGTAGATAGTTGTCCTGTCTGGTTTCAGGTATTAATCTCTGACCTGAGAAAGAAAGATAGTTTTCCTGGCTTGCTACAGGTATTAATCTTCAATCTCTTCGTGTAGATAGTTTTCCTGGCTGGTTTCAGGTATTAATCTACAGTCAATCGTTCACTGATAGTTTTCCTGGCTTGCTACAGGTATTAATCTGGAACTTGAAAAGGTTGGCCGATGAGATAGTTATCATGGCTGGTTACAGGTATTAATCTCTGACCTGAGAAAGAAAGATAGTTTTCCTGGCTTGCTACAGGTATTAATCTTCAATCTCTTCGTGTAGATAGTTTTCCTGGCTGGTTTCAGGTATTAATCTACAATCAATCGTTCACAGATATTTTCCTGGCTAGTTACAGGTATTAATCTGGAACTTAAGAAAGGTTGGTCGAGGAGATAGTTGTCCTGTCTGGTTTCAGGTATTAATCTCTGAACGGAAAAAGAAAGATAGTTTCATGGCCTGTTACAGGTGTTAACCTTCAATCTCTTCATGTAGATAGTTTTCCTTGCTGGTTTCAGGTATTAAACTACAATCAATCGTCCACAGATATTTTCTTGGCTAGTTACAGGTATTAATCTGGAACTTAAGAAAGGTTGATGGTAGCCATCTTTGGATTGTCCTTTTCCTGAAAAGGGCAAAGCGTTAGCTGTATGCAATGTCATGATGTATGAGATGCATGATGTCATGATGCTCTCGAGAATAAATGAGGTCGTGACGTATGCACTTTATCATGTATGTAAATAGGAGATGTGAAATGTGATATGTTTATGAATGTATTTTCGTCTGGGAAAATAAATCCTTGACAAATGTCGGGGAGTTTGTTAAATCCTGGGCTGATATTGAAGAGTCTGGTTGAATTCTTCATTTCCACTGAGGATGATGCACGAAGATGATTGCCTTGCACGAGAGGATGACTCCGTTGGGGAATAAACTGGTGAAGAGATTACTCTTGCGGGGAATTACTCTTCCGTTGGTAAGCTCTTATTGGGGATTTTGATGATGAACTCCGCTGGGGATAGAAAGAACTTCGCTGAGGATGGTCTTTCCGTTGCAACTTGCTGAGGATAACCCAGTTAGACACTTATGGGGATTACCTTCTGAATATAGCTGGGGAGATACATTTGCACTCTGCAGGGGGCAAGCTTCCAGAATCTACTGGGGAAGATGATTCAACTCCGACGGGGAAGCTTTTTTAGACTGCGCTGGGAAATGGTTCCACTGGGGGTATCTTGTATTCCGCCGGGGAACATTCTTATCTTTCGTTAACGAATATTAAGACTGTCGGGGGTGCTTGCTGAGGAACATCTGTATACTCCGCTGGGGAATATTAAGACCTACTTGGGATGCCCAACTTTTTTTTTAGGGCTGATGATAGACTAACTCTGCTTGGGGAGAGTATTGCTGATTTGTACATAGCTGCAAGTCTCAGCTGGGAGAGCTACCATTACTGCCTTCTTCCGCGGGGAGTGAAGGTATCTTGGTCATATTCTTAAGTTGTGCCTACCTTGGTACCTTGGTGGACAGAGCAACTAGATCGCTTAGACAATTCTTATTGCCCCTACTTCCGATGTCACCCGTAATTGGTCCTTTGTTTCGCATGCAAACATTTGTGATCAGCAATTAATGTCAAATGCATATATCCAAAATGAACATTGGACATTCTTTGCAAAACAAAACAGATAAAGGAAAAACAACTTGTATTGATTTTGAAATTTTCCAGTAAATAGGCATTTTTGTACAAGAGGCTGACGTCCTAGTAAGAGAACGCCGCCGAACAAATAGAATTTATACAATTTGTAAAAAGAAAACAAAACAGCTATGTGAAAAAAATCCCACTGGGTTCCAACTCTGTTATCGCCTTTATGTCTTCAAGCATCTCATCACTTTGCTGCTTAGTTGAAGATGGATCTGATTGACTGGTGCCGTCCGAGCCTGATAGTTGATACCAAAGTCCAGATGCGAGGTGACCCAATGAGACATAGTGTTACGCTTATCCCTAACTTTTTCCTGGACCGCCCTTTCGGGTTTTCAGTCCACCGGGATACCCATTTTTGCCCAAGCCGCCTTTTCAGGTTTTCGACTTGCCGGGTGTACAGATTTTTTTTATTTTCATCCCTTATTTTTGCCCGAACCCTTTTGGTTCGCCGGGAAGCCCTTATTTTTGCCTAGGCCAGTCAACCTAGCGGGTCTTTAGTTATGCGTAGTATCTTTTTACTATGTCTGCATTGGCGGGGTAAGGAAGATCGTCACCATCCATGGTAGTTAGAATCATCGCTCCTCCTAAGAAGATGTTCTTAACCACAAATGGCCCTTCGTACGTAGGGGTCCATTTTCCCCGGGGATCACCTTGAGGTAGAATGATACGCTTGATTACCAGGTTCCCGACTTGATACTCTTGTCATCTGACTTTCTTGTTAAATGTCTTGATCATCCGTTTTTGGTACGTCTGACCATGACAGATAGCAGTGAGTCTCTTTTCGTCGATTAGGTTTAGTTGATCAAGCCGGGTCTGGATCCAGTCGTCTTCACTTAAACCCACATCCTTCATGATCCAGAGAGAGGGTATCTGAACTTCAATGGGCAGGACTGCCTCCATGCCATATACCAAGGAATAAGGTGTTGCCCCTGTTGACGTCCGTGCTGAGGTACGGTACCCATGAAGAGCAAATGGTAACATCTCGTGCCAATCTTTGTAGGTCACTGTCATCTTCTGCACAATTTTCTTAATGTTCTTATTAGCCGCCTCGACAACCCCATTCATCTTCGGCCGGTAAGGAGAAGAGTTGTGGTGCTGTATCTTGAATTGCTCGCAGAGCTCAGTGATTATCTTGTTGTTAAGATTGGTACCATTATCCGTAATGATCCTCTCTGGTACACTGTATCGACAAATCAGGTTGTGCCGAATGAACCGTGCCACGATGTTCTTGGTTACCGTGGCGAAGGAAGCTGCTTCAACCCACTTCGTAAAGTAATCAATCGATACCAGGATGAAACGATTTCCATTGGATGTCGTAGGTCTGATCTCGCCAATCATATCAATGCCCCACATTGCAAAACGCCAAGGTTCCGTCAAGACGTTCAAAGGAACTGGAGGAATGTGCACTTTATCAGCATAGACCTGGCACTTGTGACATGTCCGAGAATGCTGATAACAGTCGGCTTCCATTGTTGACCAGTAATATCCTGCCCGAAGGATTTTCTTTGCCATGGTATGTCCACTGGAATGAGTTCCGAAGGTACCTTCATGCAGCTCTGCCATGATCCTTTCTGCTTCAGTCTTATCCATACAACGCAGTAAGGTTGAATCATGGTTACGTTTGTAGAGAATGTCATTGCTGAGGAAGAACTTTGCCGCGAACCTTCTTAGAAACTTGTCATTAACGGATGCACCCTCGGGGTATTCTTGAGCTTCAAGGTACCTCTTCACTTCATGATACCAAGGTTTTTCTGTTACCTCTTCGGTCTCAAGATCACAACAATATGCAGGTTCATCCACTTTCCAAATAATGATCCGGGGAGCCTCGTTGTCCCATTTGACTTTGAACATAGAAGACATCGTAGCTAGCGCGTCCGCCAACTGATTTTCCTCTCTTGGGAAGTGTTCAAAGGTTATCTCCTCGAAATGGGGAAGCAACGTCAATACATACTCCTTGTAAGGAATAAGATTTGGGTGTTTCGTATCCCACTCGCCTTTGATCTGACTGATCACGAGAGCGGAATCTCCGAAGACACTTAGAAACTTAATCCTTAGGTCAATTGCAGCTCGAAGACCCATGATGCAGGCTTCATACTCCGCCATGTTGTTGGTGCAGTTGAAACATAGTCGGGCGGTGAGCGGAGTATGAGAGCCTTTAAGAGATATGATCACAGCGCCAATACCATTACCCAAAGCGTTTAAGGCTCCGTCAAAGTGCATAGATCATCGGGATCCTTCCTCAGGTCCTTCATCCGGTCCAGGTATTTCACAATCAGTTACTACCCTGATATTCTCGTCTGGAAATTCGAAGTTCATAGACTGGTAATCATCCACTTCCTGGTGTGCCAAATGGTCTGCCAACACACTTCCCTTGATTGCTTTTTGATTCGTGTACTGGATGTCATACTCGGTCAAGATCATCTGCCATCTTGCTATTCTTCCGGACAAGGCGGGCTTTTCGAAGATATACTTGATCAGATCCATTTTTGAAATCAATAGAGTAGTGTGAGTCAACATATATTGTCTCAGCCGGCGAGCAGCCTATACCAAAGCGCAGCAAGTTTTCTCGAGCAGTGAGTATCGGTTCTCACAGTCGGTAAACTTTTTGCTAAGGTAATAAATAGCGTGCTCTTTTCGGCCAGACTCGTCATGCTGACCCATCACACATCCCATTGAGTTGTCCAGTACTGTCAAGTATAAGATTAGAGGTCTCCCTTCAACCGGTGGCATTAGAATGGGTGGATCTTGGAGATACTCTTTGATTCTTTTGAAAGCGGCCTGACATTCATCGTTCCAACGTACCACTTGATCTTTCTTCAGTAGCTTGAAGATTGTCTCACAAGTAGCAGTCAGGTGCGAGATGAATCAGGCAATGTAGTTCAACCGTCCTAGGAAGCCTCTGACTTCTTTTTCAGTCTTGGGAACTGGCATCTCTTGTATGGCTTTCACCTTGGCAGGGTCCACTTGAATACCTTTGTCGCTTACAACGAAACCTAGTAGTCTTCCAGACCTCACCCCGAAGGTGCACTTGTTCGGGTTTAATCTCAACTTGTACAACTTCAACCGGTCAAACAGCTTCTGTAGATGGTCAAGGTGTTCCTCCTCAGTTTGGGACCTTGCAATCATATCATCGACATATACTTCAATCTCATGATGGATCATATCATGGAATAGAGCAACCATGGCATGCTGATATGTTGCCCCAACATTTTTCAACCCAAAAGGCATGACCTTGTAGCAAAAGGTACCCCACTGAGTGACAAAAGTGGTCTTCTCCATGTCTTCGGGAGCCATCTTTATCTGATTATAACCGGAGAACCCGTCCATGAAGGAGAATACCTTATGCTGAGCAGTGTTGTCAACCAGAACGTCGATGTGAGGCAGAGGGAAGTCATCCTTAGGGATCGCCCTGTTCAAATCCCTATAGTCAACACACATTCGGACCTTACCATCTTTCTTCGGCACGGGAACCACATTGGTGACCCACTGAGGGTAAGAAGTCACTGCTAGAAAACTGGCATCAAATTGTTTCATAACCTCAGCTTTGATTTTCTCTGACATCTTTGGACGCATACGGCAGACCTTCTGTTTTACCGGAGGGCATTCTTCCTTGGTAGGCAGGTGATGAACCACAATGTCGGTATCCAACCCAGGCATATCTTCGTAAGACCAGGCAAAGATTTCCACGTAGTCATGCAGCATCTGAATCAACCGTTGTTTCACACTAAGCTCTAGATTTGCACCGATCTTGACTTCCTTCATGTTTGTCTCAGTACCTAGATTTACCGTTTCCACTGGCTCTTCATGTGGCTGAATGGCCCTCTCTTCTTGAAGTAGCAATCTTGCAAGCTCACCAGGCACTTCACAATCATCTTCACCTTCGTCTTCGGCTAAGTTGATTGGATTTTCGAAGTCATAACTGGCAGTAGCAGAGTCGTTACCAGTGAGATCCAGAATGGATTGGGACCTGTATATGTGAGTGTGTGTAAATAGCTGTTTTGCAATATATAATAAAGAAAGACAAGGAGTGCAAGATTTGAAATGCAAAAACGTCCAATGCTTTTATTAATGATATATGAAAATGACACACAAAAGCCCTCACAAGTGAAGCCACGGTGCCCCGGGTAGGACACCGGGCCATAAAGTTTCACGATATTGTCTGTTACAAATTCAAAACAAAAGAATTCATTACTGAGTAACAAAAGTAATAGGGATGAAGTCTTTCGCTGTCCAGTTGTTTGGTCCACCATTGATCGTAGGGTAGATCCAGCTGTCGAATTCAGATTCCTCCATGTCATCTTCAATGGCATTTACCCCTGAGTTGCTGATGAACACAGGAGGTCTTCCAATCCTTGCTCTACGAACAACCCTTTGAGCTTCTGCAGTGAAACCCAAACCAAACTTGTCAGTCTTCTGAGTGAAATCGGGAAGTCGGCCCCAGTTTGCACACTCACCCTTCTCAATAACAGCCCGGGCATCCTTTAAGGAAGCCATCTTCAAAGGAGAATCTTCGACCACAGTCTCAGCTGATGCCAGTGTTTGAGGAACCTCTTCGAAGTGTTGAAATGGAGTCTCAATGAATTCCCCATCCATCTCTATGTACCGGAACGAGTTGAGGTGGCTGACCATGTACTCTTCCTCCCCTTGTACTGTCACAATCTTCCCTCTGACCGGGTACTTCAGCTTCTGATGGAGTGTGGAGGTCACAGCTCCAGCTTTATGGATCCATGGACGACCCAGCAAACAAGAATAGGACGGTCGAATGTCCGTCACGTAGAATGTAGAATCGAAGACCTGAGAGCCAACTCTAATTGGAATATCGACCTCACCATGCACCATACTTTTAGACCCATCAAAGGCCCGGACAACAATGTTATTTGGCTTTAGCTCCAACCCTTCGCAACCGAACCTGTCTAGAGCTTTTTTGGGTAAGACGTTCAATGAGGAACTAGTGTCAACCAACACATGTGCAAGAGTAGTGCCCCTGCATTAAATGGAGACATGCAGGGCATCATTATGGTTTTTCCCTTTAGCAGTCAGATCAGCATCGGAGAAACCCAAACCATTATCAAAAGTTAAGTTGGCCACACAATCGGTAAACTGATCAACTGATGTCTCTTGTGGCACGTGGGCCGTCTTCAGGAAGGTAATCAGAGCCTTGGCATGGGCCTATGAACATAACAACAGTGATAACATAGAAATCTTGGAGGGGGTTTGCCCCAGCTGCTCAACTACATTATAATCACTCTTCTTGATGATCTTCAGAATCTCTTCCATCTCTTGTTTGGAAGCTTCAACATTGATGGTCTTTGGTGCCTCCGTCTGGGCAGGCATATCAGTGGCGATCCCTTTGCCCCAAGCGTCAGATGAATCGGCAGCAGGGGTAGAAATAGGAACTTGATCAGGAAGGGAAGTAGGAACACTTGCAGGTGTGATGACAATAGGTCTCTGGATAGTTGGTGGCGCAATATCAGGTGAGAAAAGTCTACTACCGCGGGTGACTTTAGCAGGCCCGGTGATGTTGTTGACGCCGGTATTAGTATCAAACTCTTGCTTAACTCCAAGAACATAAACATCTGCCCCATAGTGCCAAGGGACAGCTTTGTCGGATGTATAGGGGATGGGCCCCAGAACAGTGATGATTATGGGTGCAATCTTCTGAACAGGCGTAATTCTGACAGGCTTCCTCGAGGGATCCTTGGGAGAATTGTTGAAAATGGTAACAATGGAAACTTCTTCAGTAGGGGTGGCAGGAACAGCAATCTTCTCAAACAGGATTTCTTTATTATCCATCAGGTTTTGGATACCTGACTTCAAAGATGGGAAACCAGTAGGTGGAATGGAACACAGATGGCAACCTTCACTACATCCCAGAAATAAACCATCTAGCAACAGGTTTTTCTTGACGGTCATCAGCGGGGTGACAATATCATCCACACAGGCTACAAACAAGTCTTCCTCTATAACATTTACTCCATGTTTGGGCATGGGAGCAGTCACAACATTAGGCCTCTCGGGCGCCTCGAACTCAATCTCCTTTGCATCGATTAGGTCTTGAACCTTATTCTTCAAAGCCCAACAATCATCCGTATTATGCCCCGGGCTGTCAGAATGATAAGCGCAGCGGGCGTTAGGATTGTACTTTGGAGATGTTGTATTTACAATCTTCGGAGCTTCTTTCAGAGTCACCAAATTGGTTGTCAGTAACTGCGGCAATATCTGGGACAAGGTCATACTGAGACGAGTGAACTGCCTTCGAGGCCTCTCACCCCTTTGTTGGTTGTGATGCTGAGGAGCACCAGCGGGTTTTAAAATAACCACCACGTTGACAGCTTGGCAGCGTTCCGGTCTATTCTGTCTCCTTGAACCGTAGACAGCACTGGATTCCTTCTTGAAGGGTTTCTTCTCGGTGCTCGATGAAGCACCCTTCTGTATCTTCCCGGCCTTGATACTAGCTTCAATCCTCTCACCAGTCAAGATAAGGTCTGTAAACCCGACTGACGAGTTTCCAATCAAATGGTTAAAGAACGGACCAGACAGGGTCCCCAGAAACATATCAACAAGTTCACGGTCAGTTAAAGGTGGTTGCACCCTTCCGGCAAGATCTCTCCACTTTTGAGCATACTCTTTAAATCCTTCACCCGTCCCTATTGACATACCCTGGAGTTGGGTACGCGTAGGAGTGAGGTCGGAATTATACTGATACTGTTTATAGAACGCCGTAGCCAAATCTTCCCAGTTACGGATACTGGCCCCATCCAGCTAATAGAACCACTCAAGTTGAGTCCCTGAAAGACTGTCCTGAAAGAAATGGATCCACAAATTCTTGTCAGCGGTGTAAGGCTGGATCTTCCTTACATATGACCGGAGGTGCAGCTTTGGGCAGGAGGCTCTGTCATATTTGGCAAAGGCAGGCGCCTTAAACTTATGGGGAATCACCACCCCAGAGGATAGACCTAGGTATCCAAAGTCCAACCCGGGCACATCCTGTATCTCTATAGCGCTCAAGCGGTCCTCCAACTGTTTATACCTATCCTCAGCAGGAGGATACTGTTCTTCATCATAATCCGTCTCGTTGTCGGAGACTACGGGGCTAGGAACCCTCCTTTCCTGTGGGCCGTCTTTCCCTACTGATGAGGTAGTCAGCTCAACCTCATTCTGTAATCCATTCCCAAATTTGCGTCCAGTGTTGAACAAGACGGTCCTCTTCTTCTTCTTCTTCCTCTCTTTCAGAATCAGAGTCTTCAAATCCTGTTGACCCTGGGCTAGGCTCATAACCAACTCTTGGAACTGGGCATTCTGGGCCTGGAGGGCCTTGATAACTTGTTCAGTGGAAGGTTCAGTAGACATGATGATTGCTGAAATAAACAGCGAAGAAGATAAGTGACCTGTAAAAAGGGGTAACTGTTATGCATATGATGAAACGAAATGCGTATGATTTATGTTTTCAAAGACAATCAGGATTCAACTTTGTAGACAAGAAAGGAAACACACTTTATTAGATTTAACTTCGGAATTTAAATTGTTCAAAAAATTTCCCTTAGGCGTTACAGGAATGGAAATACTGAAAAGTAAATAAAACCATAAAAGAAATCATCCAAGGTCCATCAATGTTCCCATGGCCTCTTCTTCTCAGTGTGGATATAATCATTCAGGATCCGCTCGTTCTCCAATTGCTTAGTCAGCTTCTGGATCTTCTGTTCTTGTTCATTGAACCTTTCCCGATAAGAATCCCGTTCTTCCTGCAGTTGCGCCCAAGACCTCTTTAGTGTGCCAACATCAGTGGGCGTATGAGGATGGAGAACAGTTGGAGGAACCCCGTCTTTATCAGCAACTTCAAGAGTAATAGGCCTGACAGCTTCGTATGGCATACCTAACTTCTGAGCACGGATGCAGACCCATCTGAAATATGACTCCATAGTTAGGGAAGTCTTTGGTCCCAACTCACGTGGGTCAGCTTTGTGAACTCTGTCCCAATCCCTGATGAATCTACGATGCAACTCGTCGCTATCTACCTGAAAATCAAAGACGATATGAGGTATCAACATCTCATGAGGCCCTTCTCTTCTGGCTCTTCCAAACTGACGGAGCGCTAAACATGGGTTATAAGAGATTCCTCCACGGGTTCCGATCAATGGAACATTAGGATACTCTCCACAATGATCAATGACGGCCACCTCATCTAAGCCTCTGAGAGTCCAAATAATGTCTTTATCAGTAAGAGACATTATCCTATGAGCCCAGCCCCTTCCTTCTTTGTTCTTCAGTACGAACTTAGGGAGGTGCGAAATAAACCACCTCGCCAATAAAGGAGCACAGCACAGCAAAGTTCCCCACCTTCGGGCAGTACGAGTATAGAGCTGATAAAGGATATCACCCAAGAGAGTGGGTACAGGGTTCCGAGAGATGAAGATCCTTATAGAATTAACATCAATGAAGGTATCAGGATTTGGGAACAATACCAGACCATAGATTAAGAGAGCCAGAATGTCCTCGTATGCTTTGAAGTCTAAGTCATTCCAGAAACAATTAGCTTTTCCAACCAGAAACTTAGCCAAAAAGCCCTTAACTCCACTTCTAGTCTCCTAGTTAGCCATTACTTCTTCTTTGGTCAGGTGAAGGGCTGCGGAAATCTCTTCAGACCTAAGAGTCTTTTCCCAACCAGTAAATGGAATCTTCTCCAAAACAGGGATACCAAGCAAATCAGAGAATTCTTCCAGGGTAGGGACCAGCTGGAAGTCTTGAAAGGTGAAGCAATGATATAGCGAATCATAAAACTGGACCAGGACACTCATCAATTGTTGGTCCCACTTTGAGGTGACTAAACCGAGAAGAGAACCATGCCTCCTGATGAAGGTAGTAGTGTCTGGAATCCTGTCAACCAAATCTTTAAGCAAAGCAGATGGTTGAACAAAGTTGAGCCGGATAGTATTCCTATGCATGGGCATCATGATGTCCTACAAAACAGAGCAAAGATGAAACCTTCTTGTCTTTGAAATGGGTTAGTCCTTATGCAGGATGTATGCAATGTTATGATGTCATGATGTCATGGTAAAGGCACACCACAAGAATTCACAAAAGGCAAACATGGTAAAGGCACACAAGTCACGCAAAAGAGCCCTTAGATTTCAGGCTGGCATGAAGTTTAGGTACTACCCTCTTTCAGTTTCAGTTGGTTAAGACCTGTCCTAAAAATAGTAACCGGGTTCTAGAGGATCTCAATATCACTGACTACCCTCAATCGATCATAATTCCAGTTTGGCAACCTTTTCTTGCAGCCGGAACCATCGCGAGAGTTTAGTCTCAATGAGTGTAGCATATTGCTACTGTTCTATGGCCAAGTTGGTCAATTTAAGGTTCTAAGGTCAGTTGGTGCTTAATGACTCCTCAGAAGACCCATATTCTCCTCGTTCCAACACAAGGGATATCGGTACAGACCAAGGTGTCACACCAACGTAACAACTGCTTCATCCGTGTCGGTCTACGCCGGACAGATCCCTCACAGTTTATTGCTACTTACCTAAAAAAGGGTACCCCAGATCCGGGTTAGGATCTATAAAACTCCGATACAAGCCCATAAAATCTAAAGCATACAAGGCATACAATTGAAAACATAGTGATCTAATCCTAAGGTACACCTCACTTATAAGAGTCCCCAGCAGAGTCGCCAGTTCTGTGACCGGTGGAAATAGAACTGACTGTTTTTTAATGCTGGTTCGTGTTTGCGTTTCGCAAAATGTCGCGGTAAGCAAGAGTCGCCACCGTCTTTTATTTTCTCCAACAAGGAAAGGAAAAAAGCACAGCAAAATTCCTTTTCGAGATGTTTCTCGGGTTCGGGAGGTAGATTATAGAAAGGGAAGGTGTTAGCACCCTTTCTATCCGTGGTTATCCACGGGCTCTTAGGTACTTGCTCACTATGTTTTCAAAAAGTTTTTGCTTTTCTTGTGTTTGTGGATTTTGATAAAAGTTTTGTTTGAAAACTTCGATTTAACTCTTGTATCTGTCCTCAAGAGTGTATGAAGTGTTTGTTTGAAAACTTTTGTTTGAAAAGTGTAAGTGCAAAAAGTATTTTTTGTTTTGAAAGAGCAAGTACCTGAGAACCTCTACCTACTCAAAAGAAATTAAGATGTTTAAATATCCTTTAGACAGTGCTATCCCACTATTGAGAAGTAGGTAGCACCGTCGTTGGAGTTTCCGGTCAATCCGATTATAGGGACATGTGGTCACCAAAGCAATAGTAGGACGCCTTAGCGGTAACCCTAATGTCTTAGATCATTCTTTATCGAGGCAACCGTTTTGAGGCAACTTTGATCTTTATACAGGAGGGCGACCTCTAAAACACCCTATACTCAATGACCACGTCGAGGCAACCAAGTGAGGCGTACCCTAAGAGTGGCATGTGCGAGTGTGTCAGGTTTCAGTTATGTTATCTTTGTACATGTTATGGTGAGCTACGATTGATTTTATTTTAAGAGATATCTTGTCATGCATAGCCTATTTAACATACATCTAGCAGTTAATAGTTGCGGAAAATAAAACTAAGCTATTACAAGGCGTCGGGTATTTACTTCGCCAAAAACAACCCTTGAAAAAGTAAATTGCGGAAAAGTAAATAAAAGCGATAAAAGGTCCTAATTAAAGCTATTACATCCTCGGAGCAAATACAATTATATGGATCAAAACATGAATCAAAAAATAATCACACGCGCGAGAAAAATTGAATCGGAGAGTTTTTAGGGTTTTGACCCTTTTTTGAGAAAGAAAGAGATTTTTGGTTATTAAAGAAATTAGTCTAAATTAATAATTGAATTAATTAACTAAGATAAAAATATTTTTTTGGTTTTTTGTTATTTAAGGAAAAAATAAAAATAGTCAAAAATTATTAAAAACCCTAATTCTACATTAATTTTGAATTATTGCAAAAAGTTAAAATTAACCTAATTAAAACTAAATTAATTAATTATTTATTTATTTACAAAAATAATGAAAGGGTGAAATTAATTTTAATAAATAATAATAAAAAATACTATATTTTAGTTTTCTGATTTTATTATGAAAAAATTAATTTGGTTAATTAAGTAATAATAATAATAATTAATAATAAAACCATTAAATGAAAAATATAAAAGAAGAAGAAAGGAATAAACCCATGGGGGTGATGGGCCCAAGAGGAGGTGTGTTTTGCAACTTCCAGGCCCAATAACTCTCCAGCCTGTTTGACTTTCTTATTTGTCCACACGCGTGTTGACTAAGGACCATGATAGTCCTTCCATCTAGGCCATTGGATTTGAGTTTGAAGACATCTGGCGCTTGGGAATTGGAAGTGTATGGTGGACCATCTTTTGAAATCTTCATGTGAACATATAAATAAAAAAGGGAATAAATGTTTTGGGGGGACCTGGGATTCGAACCTATGTCCCAAGGGATAATGCTTCAATGCCTTTGCCAACTGAACTGTAACGCGCTTTTGTTAAATGGATAGATAGAGAATATTATATACAAAAACAAACAATATGTTGTAAAACAAAAAATAACGCGCGCTTTTTTTAAACGGGCCAACCAGATATCAACACCTCATCGTCTTTAACCTCCGTCCTGTATAATTAGAATCAGATAGCGGGGGTTTTTAACCTCCACTACCTCCTGCAAGGAAAAATAGCGATTAGGCACACAGCAATCATAAATGTTTCGCGAGGTGTGGGTTGTGTTCGTCTTGGCCTCACGATTTCAACCCTGTATCTCATTAGTCCCAATTTTCCCTGGTTTAGAAAGCCCTAATTTAAAGCTTGAAAACCCTAGAGATTCAGTCATGGCATCTTTCGATTCAGGGGACCATAGTTCAATTCAACCATTCCATTAACTTTGTATGATCTCTAACAACACAAATCAATCACAAAAACATGTTAAATGCATATGAATTAAGAGTTACGATTTGGAATCAAAAGTGCAAACCGTGAAACTGTATTCAGTGATTCCTTAAGCTTTAGTGCGTGAATTCGATTGCAAATCGTTCCTGGAACCTCCTACAATGTATTTGGATGGTCAAAACGCCTTGAGTTGGCCTAGAATGCAAGAACAAATTTTCACTTTTCTTGAAATTTCTTGAATTTGACAAGGTCGTTTCTGCAGCTTTTTCACCGTGTATTAGGTCATGGTTGGCTTGCATACATATAAGAGAATCAAATTAGTTTAAAAGCTGGGCCAATATCCATGTGCATTTATGTTTAAATCTTTGATTGAAAATCAAATATTCTTGATTTTTCATGATTGAACAATGTTGCCAAATTTGGATTTTTTTTGTATCTTTGACTTGTGCACGAATTTGCCAGCATGTTTTGATCATATTTGCTTCACAAATTGATTTAAAAATCAAATCTCCTATTTTCTTATAATTTAAATTAATTAAATGAATTAATATGTATTAAAAATCCAATTAATCAATAAAAATAAGAAAATAAATCCCATTTAGCTTGGTGGGTCGTGCATAGGTCATGGGTGAAGTTTCAACAAGAGATTTGAGGCCCATTAGCAAAAAGAAGGTGTTTTGGGCAAAGTTGACTTTTGCAAATTCATGAAAATTTCCCAACTTCTCCAATACACAACTTGCTCAATTTTGATCACATGACCATGTTCCTGGACATTTTGGAAAGCTCTTGAAGTCCTCTAACCAATTCCTTTGGTCCCATGTCATTTGGATTTACCAATCTCAAGTTATGGCCTTTTACTCAAAGTGTACTTTTGTTGACTTTTGAAATTGACCTATAATGTAAAAAAATTGTAACTTCTTGTGAGAGCATTTCTTGATCTTGGAGTGTGAAGATGGATTGTAGGGGATTGCATCATCTTAAAAATGAGCTTTGGATGAAATTTTTATGATAAGCCATGAAAGAGTTATGCCCTGGTCAAGATACAGTTGACTTTTCTGCTGTCCAAAAATAGTAACTTTTGCACCTTGATGATTTTTGAGCTATTCTTGTGGAATCATGATCAAGACTTGATCAAATGATGATTGTGAACTCAAAATAAGATGTTGACCAAAAATTCTGACTTTTGACTGCAAAAATGACCATTTTGCCCTTGCAGTTGACTGTGCGTCAAATGGAGCTTTTGACTGTGCAAATTGGCACTGTGAGTCTTGAAACTTGGCATGTAGGTGCTTGAGGATGTATATAGGCCTATGAGACTTGATTGAACCATTGAAAACCCCAAATCTCTTGAAAGAACCAAAACCCTAGTTTTGAATTGACTGCCTTAGGAAGTGATTTGACTGTACAACTCTTGAGCCATCTTGAACAATTTGAGGATCATTCTTGATAAATATTGAGGAATATGGGAGGGAAAATTTTGGGGTACAACACCCAGCAAGCGGTGAAGCCCGGATTACGACCGGATAACAACTCAGCAAGTTTCTGTGAAGCATGGATTACGACCAGATAGCAGTCAAAGACACCGCGAAGCCTGGATTACGACCTGATAGTGGTATATCTTTAACACAAGATATGAAGCCTGGTTTACGACCGGATAGTATATTGATTTCCTCCGAACACCATGAAGCCTGGATTTCGACCAAATAGTGGTATAAGACATCGCGAAGCCTGGATTATGAACAGATAGCGGTGAAAAACACTGTGAAGCCTGGATTACGACCAGATAACAGTAAGGGACACTGCGAAGCTTGGATTACGACCAAATAGCAGTTCACCCGCCCAGATGCTATGAAGCCCGGATTACGACCGGATATTAGTAAGCCCAAAGCCAAAGGGAAGCCCGGATTACGACCGGATAACCATTTGATCTCTTCTGAAGCCTGGATTACGACCAGATAAGAAGTAAGGTATTGTGAAGCATGGATTATGACCAGATAGCAGTACAAAGCACCATGAAGCCTGGATTCGACCAGATAATGGTATAAAGCATCGTGAAGCCTGGATTACGACCAGATAACGATAAAAGGACTGAATCCTGGATTACGACCAGATAACAGTACAAGACGCTGTGAAGCTTGGATCTCGACCAAATAGAAGTTTACCTGGACAATTACTAAGAAGCCCGGAGTCGACCGAATATTAGTGTGCCCTAAGTTAAAGTTGAAGCCCGAATGTGACCGGATAACAACTCATTTCCTTCTGAAGCCTGGATTACGACCAGATAAGAATCGAGAAATTGCAAAGCCCAGATTACGACTGGATATCAAGTTTAATCTCATCTCCCCTAGTAAGTCACTGTAAAGCCTGGATTACGACCAGATAGCAGTCGGCCCTATCACTATGAAGCCTGGATCATGACCAGATAATAGTTCATTTTCACCTCTTCAGAATAACGAACGACCGAAGTTCCTAAAATTCAACTTTTCTCAAAAAGAAAACAGAGAAGATTCCCCAGTAGAATAACGGACGATCGAAGCTCCTAAAATTCTATTTCTCTCAAGATAGAGATCAACATTCCCCAGTGGAATTTTCCCCAAAAACAGGTATACAAGCTCTCACTAAGGAATCTCTTATGCGATCGACACTCCTTCAGATGGCATCTTTAAGCCCATCCCCCGTCAGCAACTTCCAAATGGAATCTGTAAGCCCATTCCCGACATTGCAAGACAGATACCAATTCATGTGAGTGCAAATTTCTGGGCACTCTAAGTGTTCAATCCTCTTCCACCTTCGGATCACGAAAGGCGTGCAAGCCAATCTACATCCTCAGGTTTAATAAAATTGAACAAGGGCAGTTGTTGTACCCCAAAATTTTCCCTCTCATATTTCTCAAAACATTTCAAGAAAGATCCTCAAGTTGCTCAAGGTAGTCCAAGGGTTGGCTAGATAAGCTCTCTCCTAAGGCAGTCTACCCCAAATTAGGGTTTCATGTTGCATCAAGATACTTGAGTCCAAGGGATCCCAAATTCTCACCATTGTCCTAATATGTTCTCAAGATCATCCATGTTAAGTTTCAAGCCGTACAGGGAAAGTTTGCTCAGTCAATTGCTCAAAGGCCTGAAAATCGACTATGCTAGGGCAAAAGTCAATTGTGACACCCATACAGTCAAACTTCAAGATTTTTGGTCAACATCATCATTTTGAAGTATCATTCATCATTTGATAAAGGGTTGATCATGATTCATCAAGGATTTCTCATAATTCATCAAGAACCAAAAGTTGCTAAATTAGGGTTTTGTAGGAAAAGTCAACTCAACTTTGACCAAGCATAACTTTCTCATACTTTATGAGAAATAACCCATCCAAAGCTCATTTTTAAGAGGATGAAATTCTCTCCATCCATCTTCAGCTCCCAAGTTCAAAATATGCACTCACAAGAAGTTATGAATTTGGACATTATAGGTCATTTTGAAAAGTCAACAAAAACACCTTTTTTGTCAAAGCTCCATACATGAGCATGGAATATCAAATTGAGATGATACCAAAAGGGTTTCTTAGAGGAAATCTCAAGATTTCTAAAAAGTCAAAAAACACCTTTAAGTAGTCAAAATTGAGGAAGTTATGCATTGGTGAAGTTGACCTTTTTTGCAAAATTGCCAAAAGTCAACTATGCCTAAAATTGCAAATTTTACCAAATGGGCCCAATCTATTTCACTTGTTTTGAGTTGGCAACATGGTCCACGATCCCTAGCCTTTGCCACTTATCATTATCTTATTTTTATTATTTATTTTGATTTTTATTTGAATTAAATCATTTTAAATCAAAACAAATCATAGAAAATCCAAAATATTGAAAACCCAAGATTTTTTACATGTTTCAGGTCTTAATGTCCAGCTAGCATAAGATCAAATTAGTGTAAAGGCATGGGTGCAAAAAAATATTGGATTTGGACTATTTTTGGAATGGTTTTCAAGTGTATCAAATCAAAATCAAAAGCATTGATGGAAGAAGATTGTGATCATTCTTTCAATCCTAATTCATTCCTCAGTACATAAAGAAGGTGTGCAGACCAAAAGAGAGGCTAGAGAGAGGCGCAACAACAAGAAAAAACTTGGAAAAAACCATAAAAAGTAGCAATTCGAATTCATAGTTCCAGGCCAGTTTAAGACCCTTGGACCATTCCAATCGCTTCCTGGGAGTGTAGGCAAGTAGAACCAATCCAGAACAAGCGCTTTCAGGCCCTATATCTCGCTGTAAGTCAGTCACGACATGGCTTCTTTCTTGAATTCAAATTTTATAATCTTGGCATCCCTAGCAATAAATAATTATAGATTCTTGATCCTTAGAACATTTGCAAGCTTTCTGTAATGTTTAATTGCATTTTCATGGCCTATATTGGATTTCACCATTATTAGGGTTTCTTGCTTCGATTTGGGAATTTTGTGTGCATGAAAAATTGGGCCATGAAAGGGCCACCATTGAGTTCAGCAGGTCCAGACGAAGCTATTCATGGCTTTAGTTTTGATTTATCTTACTCATGCTTGATTTTGAGAAATTACAGGGATATAGCGACGAACATATGTCCGTAGGTAAAAGTTTCTAACTTTTACCAACGGAGCAAGGTTAGGGATAACCTGTGTGGCATCTTCCTATTGGGACATTCAAATTTCTGGCGCGTTTTCTTTTGTTTCTTCCACTAATGCGCTTTATCATATATTATCATTATTACTTATTATGTATACAAACAAAGCAGCCAACGCAGATGGTAGTGGAGTATGTGCAAAACGCTTCAGGACCTGGGTTCGAATCCCAGGTCCCCCATTCCTTTCATATTATTTTTCTTTCAGGAATTGCATGCGCTTACAAAGCCAAGGTCCACCATGTGACCTCACCATCCAATCAGCCAAGTGGCTAGATGGCCAGATCCAAGGGCCATTAGTGAAGGAGCACCAAACGCCTAGTCAAACGCATGACATGGGATCTCAGAAGTCAACGTGGACCTCTTTGTTTTGGGCCCATAAAAATGCTATCTGCACCCCCCCAAGCTGCTCTTCTCAAGCCCATTTTCTCTATATCTTTTCTTTTTTTATTTTGTTTTATTTAATTTAATTTATTTACTTTACTAACAAATTAATTACTTTCTTTCATCAAAAAAATCACAAAATAATACTTTTCACCAAATTTAGGTTTAGATCTTATATTTGTATCAAAAAAATTAAAATAATTTAATTAGGTTGTTAATTTTAGGTAATTTTAATTATTTTGTAAATAACTTTAAAATAATTAGAAAAATTAGGGTTTTGTCTAAACTTAATTATATTTTCTTTTTTTCTTAAAATAACCAAAAACACAAGATTAGGTTAAATATTTATTTTCATTATTTAATTTAATTAACTAATTAATTGTATATTTAATTTAAAAACTTAATTCTTTTCTTAAAAATAATTAAAAACAACAAAAGCATTTTTCTTTTAATTAGGCTAGAAAGGGTCAAAACCCTAATTTTTCTTATCGTTCTAATTTCATCGCACGCGCTTTATTGTTTTATTATTTACCATATTGATGTAACTGCCTACAAGTTGTAATAGCTTAATTAGAACTTTTATTCTCATTTATCGCTTTATTTCTTAAGGGTTTGTTTTTGGCTATGTAAATACCTGAAGCCTTGTAATAGCGTAGTTTAATTTCCACAAAGTATTAAACTGTTAGATGTATGATATTAGGATGCATGACAAGAATGTAGGAAAAACTTTAAAACAGTTAGATAACCCTAAAATGTGCAAAGATAAATAATCTGAAATTGAATCACTCGCACATGCCTACTCCTAGGGTACACTCCCACTTGGTTGCCTTCGGTAAACGGTCATTAAGTATATGATGCTTTAGTGGTCGCTCTTTTGTCTAATCAAAGATCAAAGTCCCGTTCGAAAAAGTTGCCTCGGAATAGTTGCCTCGGATATTGTTGCCTCGAATAATTGATCTAAGACATTAGGGTTATTACTAAGACGTCCTAACATTGCTTTAGTTACCATACGTCCCTTTCGAATTGACCCTTAAAACTCCAACGACGGTGCTACCTACTCACTAATAGTGGGATATCATTGTCTAAAGGAAACGAACATAGAACAAATTTTTTTTTCGAGTACGTAGATTAATTCTTAAGTACTTGCTCAATCCAAACAAACTTTTTCACACTTACACTCCTTTACAAACAAAGCTTTCAAAATAACACTTCGTAACACTCTTGAAGACAGAAGCAAGAGTTAAATCGAAGTAAAAAACTTTTCAAATTACACAAACACACAAGGAAGCAATTTTGAAAATGATGAGCAAGTACCTAAGAGCCCGTAGATAACTACGGATAGAAAGGGTGCTAATACCTTCCCTTTCTATAATCTACCCCCCGTACTCAGAAAATCTAGAAAAAAGGAATTTTTCTGTGCTTTTTTCCTTTCCTGTTGGATAAAATAAAAGTCGGTGGCGACTCTTGCTTACCGCGACATTTTGCAAACACAAACGCAAAACGCAAACCAACAATTCCTAAAAAGAAAAAGTCCCAGTTCTGGCCACCGTATCACACCTAGTTTGAGGTACATTGCCTTAGGAGAGAGTTTGTCTGGTCAGAATGGCATCCGTATCTAGAGCGTATATGAACTGTATCTGAAAGCTGAATCTAAATGAGTATCAAAATGGCATCTGTATCTGGAGCATATATGAACTGCACTTTGAAACATGTGTCGAATGAGTGTCAGAATGACATCTGTCTCTAGATCGTATCTGAACTGTATCTGAACTGTTTCTACAAGAGAAATCTAGAATAAGTACCAGGATAACATCCGTCTCTAGATCGTACCTGAATTGTTTCTCAATGTATGCAAATCTTGAATAAGTAGCAGAATAACATTCGTATCTGGATCGTATCTGAACCATTTCTCGATGTATGAAAATCTTGAATAAGTAGCAGAATGACATCCACATTTGGATCATATCTGAACCGTATCTGAAAGCTGAATCTGAATGAGTATCAGAATAACATCCGTATCTGGAGCATATCTGAACTATATCTGAAAGTTGAATCTGAATGAGTATCAAAATGGCATCCGTATCTGGAGTGTATCTGAACTTTATCCAAAAGCTGAACCTGAATCAGTATCAGAATGGCATCTGTATCTAGAGCGTATCTGAACTGTATCTGAAAGCTGAATCTGAATGAGTATCAGAATGGCATTCGTATCTGGAGCATATATAAACTGTATCTGAAAGCTGAATCTGTTTATTTGTATCAGTAATTGTTCTTTTCCATCCTGTTTATTTGTAAATAGTAATTATGTTTAAATGCATATGTTCATCAATGAATCATTGGACGTTTTTGCAAATAAAAACACAAGTGTAAAAGAAAAGGCAAATAGTTTTCTGTACTTTGAAAGAGATATCTTTGTATTAACTTTGAGTAAGTGTTTTGTACAAAGGAGACAGACATCCTAGTAAGAGGATGGTGTCATAAAAAGTAAGAAAAATTTATACAAAGAAAGATATCTATGTGTGTAAAAATCCCATGGGGTTTCCATTCCGCTATAGCCTTCGTATCTCTGAATATCTTGTCCATCCGTTGCTTCGTCTGAAGATGATTGGATTGATCATAAGTTTCAGGTTTGTCAGTGAAGAGATTGTCCTTAAAGTGATCCGACGAGACATAGTCATACGCTTTAATTTCCTAACTTTTTCCTGGACCGCCCTTTCGGGTTTTCAGTCCACCGGGAAACCCTTTTTTGACCAAGTCGCCCTTTCGGGTTTTCAACTTGCCGGGTGTACATATTTTTTTTATTTATCCCTAATTTTTTCCTGAACCGTCCTTTCGGGTTTTAGATTCACCGGGATGCATTTTTTTTGCCTAGGTGTGTCAACCTAGCGGGTTATTTATGCGTAGTATCTTTTGACTATGTCTATATTCGCAGGGTGCGGATGGTCGTTACCGTCCATGGTGGTTAAGATTATTGCCCCACCAGAAAAGATGTTCTTGATCACAAATGGTCCTTCGTAGGTAGGAGTCCATTTTCCCCTGGGATCACTTTGTGGCAAGATGATCCGCTTGATTACCAGATCCCCAACTTGATATACCTTGCATCTGACTTTCTTGTTGAAAGCCTTGATCATCCGTTTTTGATACGTCTTACCGTGGCAAACAACAGTGAGTCTCTTTTCGTCAATCAAGTTCAACTGATCAAGACGGGTCTGAATCCAATCGTCTTCACTTAAACCAGCATCCTTCATGATTCTCAAGGAGGGAATCTGAACCTCGATTGGTAAAACAACCTCCATGCCATATACCAAAGAATAGGGTGTTACCCCAGTTGATGTGCGTGCCATGGTACGGTACCCGTGAAGAGCAAACGGTATCATCTCATGCCAGTCCTTGTAGGTGACTGTCATCTTTTGTATGATCTTCTTGATATTTTTGTTTGCAGCTTCGACTGCACCATTCATCTTTGGCCGGTAGGGAGATGAATTGTGATGTTGAATCTTGAACTGCTCGCACAAAGCGGTGATCATAGTATTGTTAAGGTTTGTACCGTTATCAGTGATAATCCTTTTGGGGATACCGTACCGGCATATAAGGTTCTTCTTGATGAAACGGGCAACAACATTCTTAGTAACAGATGCGAAGGAATCTGCTTCGACCCACTTGGTGAAGTAATTAATGGCTACCAGAATGAAGCGATGCCCATTGGATGTTGTAGGCTTGATCGCTCCAATCATGTTGATTCCCCACATAGCGAATGGCCAAGGAGCTGTTAAGACATTTAGAGGAACTGGAGGCATGTGGACTTTGTCTGCATAGATTTGAAATTTGTGGCATGTGCGGGAGTGTTGATAACAGTCAACTTCCATGGTAGACCAGTAGTAGCCTTCCCGTAGAATCTTCTTAGTCATCGTATGCCCGCTAGAGTGAGTGCTAAAGGTACCCTCATGCAATTCAGCCATGATCTTTTCAGCTTCAATCTTGTCCACACAACGAAGCAGAATAGAATCGTGATTGCGCTTGTACATGATGCCATTGCTTAGGAAGAACTTTGCCGAGAACATCCTTAAGAACTTTTTGTCATTGACTGAAGCTCCTTAAGGGTATTCTTGCGCCTCGAGATACCTTTTGACTTCATGAAACCATGGTTGGTCCACTACTTTCTCGGTATTAATCTCGTGACAATGTGCAGGTTCGTCCATCCGTTCAATGGTGATTTGGGGAGCCTCATTGTCCCAGTTAAGTTTAAACATGGATGACATTGTAGCTAGAGCATCTGCTAGCTGATTTTCTTCTCGCGGGAAGTGCTCGAAGGTAATCTGCTCGAAATATGGTAACAATGTCAAGACATGTTCTTTGTAAGGGATGAGGTTTGGATGCTTAGTATCCCACTCTCCTTTAATCTGACTGATGACCAAAGCTGAGTCCCCAAACACATCTAAGGATTTGATTCCCAAGTCTATGGCAGCCTTGAGTCCAAAGATGCAAACTTCATACTCTGCCATGTTAATCATACAGTTGAAGCAAAGTCTGGTCGTGAAAGGAGTATAGAAACCTTCTGGGGAGATGAGTACCGCGTCGATACCGTTTCCAAGTGCATTGGATGCCCCATCAAAGTACAAGGTCCATCGAGATCCTTGTTCAGGTTCGTCATATGGTCTGACTTCTTCAATGTTATCCAATGTCATGATGTCTTCGCCAGGGAAGTCGAACCTCATGGATTGGTAATCTTCAACAGCTTGATGAGCCAGATGGGCAGCTAGCACACTCCCCTTTATGGATTTTTGGGTCGTGTACTGTATGCCATATTCTGTTAGAATCATTTTCCATCTGGCTATCCTCCCAAACAAAGCAGGCTTCTCAAAGATGTACTTGATCGGATCCATCTTAGATATCAACAAAGTGGTATGAGTCAACATATACAACTTTAGCCGGCAAGCAGCCCATACCAAAGCGCAACAAGTTTTCTCGAGCAGTGAGTATCGGGTCTCACAGTCGGTAAACTTTTTGCTAAGGTAAGAAATGGCGTTCTCTTTTCGGCTAGACTCGTCATGTTGGCCCAGTATGCACCCCATTGAATTCTCTAGGACGGTCAGATACATGACTAGCGGTCTTCCTTCGACGGGTGGCATCAAGACAGGAGGTTCTAGAAAATACTCCTTGATTCTATCGAAAGCAATTTGACAGTCATCATTCCATTTAACTACCTGATCTTTCTTTAACAGCTTGAAGATCGACTCACAGGTAGATGTTCGGTGAGAGATGAACCTAGCAATGTAGTTTAGGCGTCCCAAGAAACCTCTGACCTCCTTCTCTGTGCGAGGAGCAGGCATTTCTTGTATAGCTTTGACCTTGGCAGGATCAACCTCGATTCCTTTGTTGCTGACAATGAAACCTAAGAGCTTACCGGACCGGACTCCGATTGTACACTTGTTAGGGTTCAATCTGAGCTTGTACTCCTTCAACCTGACAAACAACTTTTGCAAGTGATCGAGGTCTTCTTCTTCAGTTTGTGATCGGGCTATCATGTCATCTACGTAGACCTCTATATCATGATGTATCATGTCATGAAACAAAGCTACCCTGGCGCGTTGATAGGTTTCCCCGGCATTCTTTAGTCCGAATGGCATCACTTTGTAGCAGAACGTATCCCACTGTGTGACAAAAGTAGTTTTCTCCATGTCCTCAGGTACCATTTTGATCTAGTTATAGCCTGAGAATCCGTCCATGAAAGAAAATACTTTTTGTTGAGTTGTATTGTCATCCAGGATGTCGATGTGCGGAAGTGGAAAATCATCTTTAGGGCTAGCCCTATTTAAATCTCTATAATCCACGCACATTCTGACTTTGCCGTCTTTCTTAGGCACGGGCACAATGTAAGCAACCAATTTTGGATAGGAAGTAACAGCCAAAAATCCAGCATTGAACTGCTTCATAACTTTTACTTTGATCTTCTCTGACATGTCAGGTCTCATGCGGCGGACCTTTTGCTTCACTGGTGGACAGTATTCTCTTGTGGGGAGACGATGAACCATAATGTCTGTATCGAGTCCTGACATGTCTTCATATGACCAGGCGAAGATTTCAACATAATCATGCAGTAGCTGAATTAGGCGCTTCTTGACACTCGACTCTAGGTTGGCACCTATCTTGATTTCCTTTTTGTCATCCTCAGTTCCCAAGTTGATTGTATCCAACTGCTCTTCATGAGGCTGAATTGCTCTTTCCTCTTGCTGTAGTAATCTGGCCAACTCCCCTGGCACCTCACAATCTTCCTCACCTTCGTATTCGGCTTGGTTGATCAGATCTTCAGAGTCACTGAAGGTTATAGCAGTATTGTTACCCATGGGTTCCGGAGTGGAATGGTACATGCATTTGTGAGTGTGAGTGTGTGTAAGGACATAGCCATCTTAAAACATCAAAATGCAAACGAAAGACAATGAGCACAAAAGGTTTAAATATGAAAAGCGTCCACGATTCATTAAAATGACATATGAAAATGAAATAAGAACCCTTACAAATGGAGCTATGTTCCTCGGGTAAGATACAAGGTTGAAAAAGTATGAATTGTTTGTAAATTATTACAGTCCAACAGAAATGGGAAAGATAAATTACTGCGGTATGAAAGTGTGATACGGTGGGAGAACTGACTTGAGGTTTTGCGTTTGTTTTCGCAAATGTTTCGGTTGAGCAAGAGTCGCCACCGACTTTTTATTTTATCCTACGGAAAGGTTAAAAAGCACAGCAAAAACCTTTTGAGATGTTTTCTTGGGTTCGGGGAGTAGATTATAGAAAGGGAAGGTATTAGCACCCCTTCTATCCATGGTTATCCATGGGCTCTTAGTTACTTGCTTAGATCACTTGCCTTTTGTTTTTAATTGTTTTAAATGGTGCTTGTGTGTGTGTGGGTTTGAAAATGTTTTGAAAAGAAGCCAATGTGGTGGCAACCTTTGTAATGATCCATGTGGGGATGTATACAAAGGTGTATGTCTTTTGAAAAGGTTTTCATTTGTTTTTGAAAGTTGTTTTGAAAGTGTTGTGAGGTGTGGTTTTAGAAAATAGGCAAGTGTTTTGTTTTTGCAAGTTTGATTCAAGTGACTAAGAGGTTATCTACTCCTAAACTTCTCAAAGGATTATTGCTATGCTTCAACCCTTTTAACAAGTTTGTTCCACCATTGTATTTGGTGGACGGACTTATGTTTAGGATGTGAAAGGGACGGGCGCGGGTCATCGTTTAGACCATAATTGCAATGGTGCCAAGTATCTTTGGGCATTTTCTTTAAGGGACTTGATCATTTGTTTTTGTTTTGAAAAATGTTATCGAGGGACTATGATCATTCAATTTGTTTGTTTTGTCCAAAGAGACCTAACATGCAATATGGCCCAATTTTTGAAAGGCAACAAGTGGAATACCCTAGGGGGTGCAAGTGTGATTTATGTGTTCATTTTCATGCTTATTTGTCTTGAGATTAGGTCATAACTATTTTATCGTTTTTTCGCATACAAACCCTAATTCTAACATGGTGTAATTAGAAAGCAATAAAGTGCGAAAATAAACTTACTAAGCTATTACAAAACCAAATATGGGAAGGGGGGTACAAATGTTCAAATGGGGATTTTGACAAGTAATGTAAACCTAAAACTATTACATCAATATTGAGATATTTTACAAGATGATTAATTGCATAAATAAAATAAAAATAAATATGCAAGATGCAAAAAATGTTTTTTTTTTGTATGTATGAAAAAGGGATTATTTATGTAAGAAAATAAAAAATATTATTTTTGGAGTATTTTTGAATTTAGGGCAAAACCCTAATTTTTATTAAAGGGGTATTAATCAATTAATTCATATAATACTTATTATTTATATACAAAAATAAAATGAAATATGGTTTATTTGTAAAGAAAGGCATTTTTTAGTATTAAATATCAAAAAATAAAGTATATACATTTTTTGGCATTTTACTCTAAATGTATTAATATATATATTTATATATATATATATATATATATATATATATATATATATATATATATATATATATATATATATATATATATATATATATATATATATATATATATATATATATATATATATATATATATATATATATATATATATATATATATATATATATATATATATATATATATATATATGTATATTTGTACTATTTACAAGATATGTATTATTTAATTAGTAATTTTTAACATAAAAATAAAAAGGGTATTTTTTATACAAAATATTTTCAGGAAGTAAAAATAAAATAAAAGTGTGTAAAAAATATATTTGTATTAGCTTAATATTTTAAACAAAAAAAAGTAAATATGTATAATTATTTATTTATGTACAAAACTAACTAATAGTCAAATAAATATCAAAATAAATGCAAAAAATATGAAAAAAATATTTTTAATGTTTTTTATGAATTGAATAAAAATATGGAAACAAAATCAAAAAGAAAATATAGAAAATAACAAGTAAAAATCAAAATGGATCAGGGGGGTGTCAAAGTAGAAACAAGGTGCAAATAAGAAAAACATTCCAGGCCCAGCCCAGAACCAGTCATCTTCAACCTCTGAACAACATCACCCACGCGTTTTCTATCTCTTGATTCCTGGACTTTCAAGCAAAACTCATAACATGAAAAGTGTAGAGCATGAGAAGACGAATTCAACCATGTAAAGAACTTGACTTAACTCTCTAAGATGAGGGAGAATTTCTTCTCCCCCAATTTCTGACCTAACTTTTCATCAATATTCAGAATCAAAATTCTCTAAGCTCACATAATATAAATGCAATCTAATCATATGGGCATGTTCAGGGCTATGATTGTGACATGTTTCCTTCACAAACCTAAAGCTAACAATGCCTATACTGAGAGATAGAACTCCATGAATATACCTGTTCAGTTGGAATCGTGCTTTGCAATGGGGGAGTTTTCAGAGCAAGATGATGATTTGTATAGCTTCCTTGAAGTGTAAGGGTGCTATTCCAAGTTCTACTTTGTCTTGAAACTCCCTGAATCATGCCGGAGAACTTCAACTGCAAAACAGAAAAACAAAAATGGTGAAGTGGCTTGGAGGTGTTACAGATCGTGCTTTTGCTTTTGGTTAGCTTGCATAGATGGTAAGGAAGGTGTATGAACTGGTTTTGGCAAGAATGCTTGAGAGAAATAGAAGTTGGCACTCAAACTGCAGAGGCAACTCTGTTTTTGCAGTTTGATGGTGTTTTTTGGTTTGATGATGTTTGGGAGGCAAATGGCTCGTGCAATAGCTTGGTTATGATGTGTGTAATGTGTTTGATAACTTTGTTCTTGTGTTTGTAAGCTGGTTTCTGAGTTGGTACAAGTTATGACACTTTTCTTCTTTCTTAAGCAACAAAAGCCAATTTGTGTTTCTAGGCATCTAGAGGACCCCTAATCCTGCTGCAAAGCTTCTCTTGATCAGAGTAATTTGTTCATAATCTTGTGCCAATCAGATTTGCAATGTACTTGTTGGATTTTCAATTTGACATAAAGTAAACTTTTGCAAAAATGGATAGTTTACTTTTTCCAAATTGGGATCAATCCTTTAGACAATGCTTGAACTCAAAGAACTTGGTCTTGGCACAAAGAATATGCATTAAATTTATGAGTGTAACTTGGTTTAAGGACCTGTAATCAAGGGCATGCTGGTTTTGAGAAGTTTGCATAACTTATGAACATGAAAAATGGCCAAATCAAAAGTGAGTTTTTGCTATATTGTGAAATTCGATTCTCCCCAACCATGAGGTTGTTTGAGAAGTTCTTGGACATTTTGGAAAGTGTACTACAATCCCTCTTTGAAATGCAATTTGAAATTCCAAGTGGAAGTGCATGGAAAATGGCCTTGAAGTGGGGTAGAAAAACTTGTCAAAATAGGTCAAAAATTCACTAAGTTAAGAATGGTTTAGTGCCCTTATTCAAAAAATTGTAACTTGAGATACAAGCTTCAAATGAGAAAACTTTGTGAATAAAAGTTGTAGATTATGCAACAAGCTACAACTTTGATGTTTTGACTTTTGTTTGAATCCAAATGAATCATGGTGAAAAAGTGGGGCAAAGTTGGGAAAAAATTAGGGTTTTCCATAACTTAGAAAAATTCTAAGTTATGAAAAATTCCATTTTAAAACCCTAATTTGCATTTCTTGGTTTCTTGGTGAACAAGTTTCATGATGTGGCATGTTTTGATGAAAAATGAATCTTGACTCTTGATTTTGACCAAAAAGTCAAAGTTTGACTTTTTAGTGTACAGTCAAAATTGATCAATTGACTGGGAAATTCAACTGTCAATCTTGTGTACTTGGGATCTTTTGAGCTTGATGAATGTGTCAAGATCATTTCATGGGGTCCTTGAGTCCATATGTGAGCTTGATTTGCCACTGGCTAGGTCAAACAGTCAAAAATTGCCTTTGTGCAGTCAAAACCCTAAAAATGACCATTTTGCCCTTTTGGTGACCTGATCAAATTTCTTGTGGAATTGTGATCCAAACTTGATCAAATGGTCCATATGAGTTCATAATGTTGATGTGGGTCAATTTTCATGAGATTTGACTGCCAATTGGCCACAGTTGACTTTTTCCCCAATACAGCTGATTTCTAGGTCAACTGTCCAATTGACTGGGCAAAACTTGGAATCAAGACTTGAAAATTGATATGGATAAGCTTGGGAGTCCAATATGAAGCAAGAAAGTCATCTTAGGCATTTTAGGTCAAAATATCTTTGTGCAAACACAAACCCTAATTTTGAGTCCACAATGCAAGGAGAAGTCTTGAGCAGAGGAAACCCTAACTGGACCTTGATCTCCAAGGGTTTTGTTGATGTGAAAATCTTGAGGAAATGGGAGGGCAAATTTTGGGGTACAACAGTTGCCCCTGTTCAATCTTCTTGAACCTGAAGAGTTAGATTGGCAAGTTTGCCTTTCGTGACTCGAGGGTAAAAGGAGATTGGACACTAGAGTGCCCGGAAATTTGCACTCGCATGTCGAAGTATCAGCAAATGTGATGTCGGGAATGGGCTTACAGATGCCATTTGGAGAGATGGTGGATAGGGAGATGGGCTTATAGATGCCATCTGGAGATGTGACAGAACCTTGTCGGGAATGGGCTTATAGATGCCATTTGGAAGTGTTGATCGCATAAGAGATTCCTTAGCGAGAACTTGTGTTTTTTTGAGAAAGACAGATGTTTTCCTGGCTTGTTACAGGTGTTTGATCTTTAGTCTCCTTATGTAGATATTCCCTGGCTGGATACAGGTATCGAATCTACAATCGGTTGCTCACAGATGTGCCCTGACTGGATACAGGAGTCGGATCTGGAAAATAGTCGTCAATAGATATGCCCTGGCTGGATACAGGAATCAAATCTTCGAACTCTTCAGACGTGCCCTGGCTAGATACAGGAATCGAGTCTGGAAATGTGGTCAACAGATATGCCCTGGCTGGATACAGGAATCGAATCTGGAAATGTTGTTAACAGATATGCCCTGGCTGGATACAGGAATCGAATCTGGAAATGTTGTAGTTGATAGATGTGCCCTGGCTGGATACAGGAATCAAATCTTCGAACCCTTCAGACGTGCCCTGGCTAGATACAGGAATCGAGTCTGGAATTGTGACAGTTGAAGGTAGTTGTCTTTGGGATTGTCTTTCCCTGTAAAGGCACAACATAAGTTGTATGCAATGTCATGATGTATGATATGCATGGTGTCATGATGTTCAACATGAGATAGTGTTGTATGCACTTTATCAGGTGTGTAATGAAAATGTGAAATGTTTATGAATGTAATTTCGTCTTAGGAAAATAAATCCTTGACAACCGGTCGGGGAATTGCTCTGTGGAAGAGATACTTTGCCGAAGTTTGACGAGAGGCCTGCTGAGGACTTTAATGACGGATTCCGCTGGGGATAATGATGATGAACTCCGCTGGGGATAACCAAAGATAGACTCCGCCGGGGATTGAAGGAACTTTGCTGAGGGCGATCCTCTGTGGCAATTAGCTGAGGATAACCCAGTTATAAGTCCTCGTGAGGAAATAACTCTAAATAAAACTCGGAAGAGACGTCCGTACTCTACAGGGAACAAGCTTCCAGAATCTACTGGGGATGAGCTTTAAGACCTGCCGGGGAATGTTGTGCCTTTTTAGGATTGACAGGGAGTCAACTCTGCTTGGGGAAAGTACTGTTGAATCTTGTTTTACTCTGCGGGGAGTTGAGATGATTTGGTCACATTCTTCGGTCGAGTCTACCTGGGTACCTTGGCGGACAAAGCAACCAGACTGCATCAGACAACTTCACATTGCCCCTGTCTCTGATGTCACCTGTAATTAATCTCTTGTTTTATATGCAAATATTTATGAATCAGCAATTTAATGTCAAATGCATATATCAAAAATGAACATTGGACGTTCTTCGCAAGACAAAACAGAAAAAAAGAAAAAACAATGGCGATTTGTATGGACAAGTGAATTTGTATTGATTTGAATTTTTCCTGTGAATAGGCGTTTTTGTACAAGAGGCTGACATCCTAGTAAGAGAATGCCGCCGGATACCATAGAATTTACAATTTTGAAAAGGAAACAAAACAGCTATGTGAACAATCCCACTGGGTTCCAACTCTGCTATCGCCTTTATGTCTCTGAGCGTCTCATTGTTTTGTTGCTTAGTTGAAGATGAAGCTGATTGGTCGATGCCAAAGTCTGAGCCAGATAGTTGATGCCGAATTCCGGATGCGAAGTGATCCAATGAGACATAGTGTTACGCTTTATCCCTAACTTTTTCCTGGACCGCCCTTTCGGGTTTTCAGTCCACCGGGATACCCATTTTTGCCCAAGCCGCCTTTTCAGGTTTTCGACTTGTCGGGTGTACAATTTTTATTCATTTCATCCCTTATTCTTGCCCGAACCCTTTTGGTTCGCCGGGAAGCCCTTATTTTTGCCTAGGTATGTCAACCTAGCGGGTCTTTTATTTATGCGTAGTATTTTTTCACTATGTCTGTATTGGCGGGGTGAGGAAGGTCGTCACCATCCATGGTGGTTAGGATCATGGCTCCTCCTGAGAACACATGCTTAACCACAAATGGCCCTTCGTATGTAGGGGTCCATTTTCCCCGGGGATCACTTTGAGGAAGGATGATGCGTTTGATTACCAGGTCCCCAACTCGATACTCTTGTCGTCTGACCTTCTTGTTAAATGCCCTGATCATCCGTTTTTGGTACGTCTGACCATGACAAATAGCGGTGAGTCTCTTTTCGTCAATTAGATTTAATTGATCAAGTCGATTCTGGATCCAGTCATCTTCACTCAAGTCTGCATCCTTCATTATTCGGAGAGAGGGTATCTGGACTTCAATTGGCAAGACTGCCTCCATGCCATAGACCAAGGAGAAAGGAGTTGCCCCGGTTGACGTCCTTGCTGAGGTACGGTACCCATGAAGAGCGAACGGTAACATCTCGTGCCAATCTTTATAGGTCACTGTCATCTTCTGCACAATTTTCTTGATATTTTTATCAGCTGCCTCTACAGCCCCATTCATCTTCGGCCGGTAGGGAGAAGAATTGTGGTGCTGTATCTTGAATTGCTCACAGAGTTCAGTGATCATCTTGTTATTGAGATTGGTACCATTGTCCGTAATGATTCTTTCCGGGACGCCGTACCGACAGATCAGATTATGCCGGATGAAACGTGCCACGACGCTCTTGGTTACTGTGGCGTAGGAAGCTGCTTTGACCCACTCCGTGAAGTAATCAATCGCTACCAGGATGAAGCGATGCCCGTTGGTTGCCGTTGGTCGGATCTCACCGATCATATCGATGCCCCACATTGCGAAAGGCCAAGGTGTCGTCAGGACGTTCAACGGAACCGGAGGGATGTGCACCTTGTCAGCATAGATCTGGCACTTGTGACAAGTTCGAGAGTGTTGGTAACAATCGGCTTCCATTGTGGACCAGAAATATCCTGCCCTAAGGATTTTCTTTGCCATGGTGTTCCCACTGGAATGTGTTCCGAATGTACCTTCATGCAGTTCTATCATGATTTTCTCTGCTTCAGCCTTATCCACACAACGTAGTAGAGTCGAATCATGATTCCGTTTGTAGAGAATGTCGTTGCTGAGGAAGAATTTTGCCGCAAACCTCCTCATGAACTTCTTGTCATTGACAGATGCACCTTCAGGGTATTCCTGAGCTTCCAAGTACCTCTTCACCTCATGATACCAGGGTTTTTCCGTCACCTTCTCGGCCTCAAGATTGCAGCAGTATGTCGGTTCGTCCAACTTCCAGATAATGATCCGGGAAGCCTCATTGTCCCATTTAACTTTGAACATTGAAGACATCGTAGCTAGTGCGTCCGCTAGCTGATTCTCCTCTCTTGGGAAGTGCTCAAAAGTTATTTCTTCAAAGTGGGGAAGCAAGGTTGACACATACTCCTTGTAAGGGATAAGATTTGGGTGTTTCATATCCCACTCTCCTTTGATTTGATTGATCACGAGAGCGGAATCTCCGAAGACACTGAGAAATTTGATCCTTAAGTCGATTGCAGCTTGTAAACCCATGATACATGCCTCATATTCTGCCATGTTGTTGGTGCAGTTGAAACATAATCGGGCGGTGAGTGGAGTGTGGGTTCCTTTGGGAGATATGATTACAGCGCCGACGCCGTTACCCAAAGCATTGGAGGCTCCGTCAAAATGCATAGACCATCGGGATCCTTCCTCAGGTCCTTCATCCGGTCTAGGTACTTCACAGTCAGTTACCACCATGATGTCTTCGTCCGGAAAATCAAAGTTCAAAGATTGGTAATCATCCACAGGTTGGTGTGCCAAATGATCTGCCAATATACTTCCTTTAATTGCTTTCTGAGTCGTATACTGGATGTCATATTCTGTCAAGATCATTTGCCATCTCGCTATTCTTCCAGACAGAGCAGGCTTTTCAAATATGTACTTGATGGGATCCATCTTTGAAATCAATAAAGTAGTGTGAGTCAGCATATACTGTCTCAGCCGGCGAGCAGCCCATACAAGAGCGCATCAAGTTTTCTCAAGCAGTGAGTAACGAGACTCACAGTCGGTAAACTTTTTGCTCAAGTAATAAATGGCGTGCTCTTTTCGGCCAGACTCGTCATGCTGCCCCAGCACACACCCCATTGAATTATCAAGCACTGTCAAGTATAGTATCAGAGGTCTTCCTTCCACTGGTGGCATAAGAATGGGCGGCTCTTGGAGATATTCCTTTATCCTTTCAAAGGCAGCCTGACATTCATCGTTCCAGCGTACTACTTGATCTTTCTTCAGTAATTTGAAGATTGGCTCACAAGTAGCAGTCAGATGTGAGATGAAACGGGCAATGTAATTCAGTCGTCCCAGGAAACCTCTGACTTCTTTCTCTGTCTTCGGAGTCGGCATCTCTTGAATGGCTTTAACCTTGGCAGGGTCCACCTGAATACCCTTGTCACTTACAATGAAACCTAGCAATTTTCCGGACCTCACCCCAAAGGTGCATTTATTGGGATTCAACCTCAGCTTGTATAACTTGAGTCGGTCAAACAACTTCCTCAGATGGTCAAGGTGCTCCTCCTCAGTTTGAGACCTTGCAATCATGTCATCAATGTATACTTCAATCTCATGATGGATCATATCATGAAATAAAGCAACCATGGCACGTTGATAGGTTGCCCCAGCATTTTTCAATCCGAACGGCATGACCTTATAACAGAAGGTGCCCCACTGAGTCACAAAGGTAGTCTTCTCCATATCCTCGGGAGCCATCTTGATCTGATTATACCCTGAAAAACCATCCATGAAGGAGAAAACCTTGTGTTGAGCAGTATTGTCAACAAGAACGTCGATGTGGGGTAAGGGGAAGTCATCCTTGGGGCTTGCCCTGTTCAAATCTCTGTAGTCGACACACATTCTGACTTTACCGTCCTTCTTCGGTACTGGCACCACATTGGCGACCCACTGAGGGTAAGAAGTTACTGCTAGAAACCCGGCATCGAATTGCTTCATAACTTCGGCTTTGATCTTTTCACACATCTCTGGGCGTATACGGCGGACCTTTTGCTTTACCGGAGGGCAATCTTCCTTGGTTGGCAGGTGATGAACTACAATGTCGGCATCCAAACCAGGCATGTCTTCATAGGACCAAGCAAATATCTCCATGTAATCCTGTAGCATCTGGATCAATCGTTTCTTCACACTGAGCTCTAGATTAGCCCCAATCTTGACCTCTTTCCTATCTGTCTCAGTACCCAGATTAATTGTCTCTACCGGCTCTTCATGTGGTTGAATAGCCCTCTCTTCCTGGAGTAGCAGTCTTGCGAGCTCACCAGGCACTTCGCAATCATTTTCACCTTCGTCTTCGGCCAAGTTGATCGGATTCTCGAAGTCATAACTGGCGGTAGCAGAGCTGTTACCAGTGAGATCCAGAGTGGATTGAAACCTGTATAAGTGAGTGTGTGTAAATATAGCTGTTTTGCAATATATATAACACAGAAAGAAAAAAGAGCACAAGATTTGAAATGCAACAAACGTCCAATGTTTTGATTGATGATATATGGAAATGTCATACAAAAAGCCCTCACAAATGGGGCTACGATGCCCCGGGTAGGACACCGAGCCAATCAAAGTTTTAACATATTGTTTGTTACAAATTGGAAATCAAAATAAATTAATTACTGCATGACAAATGTGATAGGTGTAAAATCCTTTGCCGTCCAGTTGCTTGGTCCGTTGCTGGTAGTCGGGTAGATCCAACTGTCAAACTCTGCTTCCTCCACATCCTCCTCAATAGCATTCACCCTTGGGTTGGAGATAAACACCGGAGCCTTTCTGATCTTTTCCTTGCGCACAGCCCTCTGAGCCTCTGCAGTAAAGCCCAGCCCAAACTTGTCAGTTTTCTGTGTAAAGTCAGGAAGCCTGCCCCAGTTAGTACATTCACCTTTCTGAACCACAGCCCGGGCATCCTTTAGGGAAGCCATCTTCAAAGGAACATTCTCTTTGACTGCTGTTTCTGCTGCTGCTGAAATTGGATGCACCTCCTCGAAATGCTGAAAGGGGGTTTCAATAAACTCCCCGTCCATCTCAATGTATCTGAAGGAATTCAAATGGCTCACCATATACTCCTCTTCTCCTTGCACAGTGACGATCTTCCCTCTGACAGGGTACTTTAGCTTTTGGTGCAAGGTAGAGGTCACTGCCCCAGCTTTATGGATCCAAGGTCGACCCAGTAGACAAGAGTACGATGGACGTATATCCATCACATAAAAAGTAGAGTCAAACACCTGAGAGCCCACACAAATAGGGATGTCAACCTCTCCATGAACCATCCTTTTTGAACCGTCAAAGGCCCTGACGATGATATTGCTGGGCTTTAGTTCCAGGCCTTCACAATCTAAACGGTCTAAAGCCTTTTTTGGTAGAACATTCAAGGAAGAACCAGTATCCACCAATACATGCGCCAAAGTAGTGCCCCTGCATTCGATAGAGACATGCAGGGCATCATTGTGGTCTCTTCCCTTCGCAGTCAGGTCAGCATCTGAGAAGCCCAAGCCATTGTCTGCTGTCAGATTTGCTACGCAATCGGTGAACTGGACTGCAGATGTCTCCTGTGGCACATGGGCCGTCTTGAGAAATGAGATCAAGGCCTTAGCATGGGCCTCGGAGCATAGCAATAAGGAGAGCATGGAGATCTTGGAGGGCGTATGCCCCAGCTGCTCGACAACATTGAAATCACTCTTCTTTATTATTTTCAGGATTTCCTCCATTTCTTGTTGGGAGGCCTCAGTATTTATAGATATTGGTGCCTCCATCCGGGCAGGCTCCTCTTCAATCCCTTTGCCCCGAGCATTAGATGACTCGGCAGTAGGGGAAACAACTTGATCAGCAACAGGAACAGGTACACTTGTAGGTGTTATAAGGAGGGGTCTTCGAGTAGCGGGCGGTGCAATGTCAGGCGAGAAGAGCCTGCCACTGCAGGTGACCTTGGCTGGACCAGTGATATCGCAGATACTAGCGCCAGTGTTGAATTCTTGTTTGATTCCATTCACATATACGTTTGCCCCATAATGCCAGGGGACAGCTTTATCAGACACGTAGGGGAGAGGCCCCGGAACAGTAATAACCATAGGTGCAACACTCATGATTTGAACAGGCTTCTTCGGGAGAGCCTTGATTGGATTATTGAAGATGGTAACCACAGAAAATTATTTTACCGGAACCAACTGAACAACAGACTTCTTAAACAGAATCTCCTTGCTATCCATTAGGCTTTGGATGCCTAACTTCAGCAAGGGACAACCAGATAGGGAAACAGCACAGAACAGGCAACCTTCACTGCAACCCGGAAATAAACCGGCCAGCAGTAGGTTCTTCTTGACTGTCTTTAGAGGGGTAGCTAGATCATCCACAGAAACAGCGTAAACATCTTCATCAACCACATTTACTCCATGCTGGGGCATAGGAGCAGTTACCACATTCGGCCTCTCAGGCGCTTCGAACTGTATCTCTTTCGCGTCAATAAGGTCTTGCACCTTATTCCTTAATGCCCAACAGTCATCAGTGGAATGTCCCGGGCTATCAGAATGGTACGCACAGCGGGCATTTGGGTTGTATTTAGGAGATGCAGTGTTGACGACCTTAGGAGCTTCTTTGAGGGTTACCAAGTTGGTTGATAACAGTTGGGGTAAAATTTGAGATAAGGTCATACTCAGCCGAGTATACTGCCTCTTGGGCCTTTCACTTCTTTGTTGATTGTACTGCTGAGGAGCAGCAACAGGTTTTGAGATGACCAAAGCGTTGACGGCTTGGCGATTTTCGGGCTTGACTTGTCTTCTAGGACCATAGACGGCACTTGCTTCTTTCTTAAACGACCTCTTCTCAGTACTTGTAGAGGCAGCCTTTTGTATCTTGCCTGACCTGATGCCAGCTTCAATTCTTTCTCCCGTTAGAATCAAATCCGTAAACCCAGCGGAGGAGTTACCAACCAAATGATTGAAAAATGGACCAGATAGAGTCCCTAGAAACATATCAACCAGCTCACGATCAGTCAATGGAGGCTGCACCCTGCCAGCCAAATCTCTCCATTTTTGTACGTACTCTTTGAACCCTTCACTCGTTCCTAGAGACATACCCTGAAGTTGGGTACGCGTAGGAGCGAGGTCAGAATTGTATTGGTATTGTCTGTAGAATGCGGTTGCCAAATCTTCCCAGTGTCGGATACTAGTTCCATCTAATTGGTAGAACCATTCAAGCTGTGACCCCGAGAGGCTATCTTGGAAGAAGTGAATCCAGAGGTTCTTATCCACCGTGTAAGGTTGGATCTTCCTTACGTACGACCTCAGATGCAGCTTTGGGCAGGAGACCCCATCATACTTGGCGAAGGCAGGCGCCTTAAACTTGTGTGGAATTACTACTCCAGAAGATAACCCCAGATCCCCGAAATCCAGTCCCGGCACATTCTGAATTTCCATGGCGCTCAAGCGGTCCTCCAATTGCTTGTATCTGTCAGCAGCAGGTGGGTATTGTTTGTCATTATAGTCCGTCTCGTTGTCGGAGACTGCGGGACTAGGAGCTCCTCCCCCTTGGGGACTGTTTTTCTCAGCAGAGGAAGTAGTTGGTTCAGCTTCATTATGGAGGGTGTTCCCAAATCTGCGTCCGGCGTTGAACAACGCAATCCTCTTTTTCTTCTTCTTCTTCAGGAGTAGAGTCTTCAACTCTTGCTGACCTTGGGCTAGGCTTAGGACCATCTCTTGAAACTGTGCACTTTGGGCCTGAAGGGCCTTGATGGCTTGCTCACTGGATGAGTTTGGATTCATGATGACTGTTCAAAATAAACAGCGAAGGAGATTAAGCAACCTGTGAAATAGGGTACCTGCTATGCATATGGTGCAATGGAATGCGTATGTTTTATGTTTCCAAAGACAAACAAGATTCAACTTTGTAGACAAAAAGGGAAACACACTTCATTAGATTAATATTTTCGATTGTTCAACAATCTGCCCTTAGGCATTACAGGAATGAAAAATACTGGAAAGGAAATAAAACTATAAAAGGAAACATCCAAAGCTCATCAATGCTCCCATGGCCTCCTCTTCTCAGTGCTGATGTAGTTGTTCAGGACCCGCTCTTCCTCCAATTGCTTAGTCAGCCTCTGGATCTTCCGTTCCTGCTCGTTGAACTTCTCCCGATAGAAATCCCGTTCTTCCTTTAGCTGTGCCCAAGATCTCTTCATTGTGTCAAAATCAGTAGGTATCTGAGGAGGGAGGACAATTGGAGGAACCCCATCTTCATCAGGAGATTCAAAAATGATAGGTCTAACAGCTTCGTACGGCATACCTAACTTCTGAGCACGGATGCGGACCCATTTGCAATAGGGTTCCATTGGTAAGGAAGTCTTTAGCCCTAACTCATGTGGGTCAGCTTTGTGAATTCTGTCCCAAGCTTTAATGAATCCATGGCGTAGTTCATCACTGTCTGCCTGAAACTCAAAATAGAAGTGAGGAACCAACATTTCATGAGGCCCAACTCTTCTGGCTCTTCCAAACTGGCGGAGAGCTAAGCATGGATTATAAGAGATTCCTCCTTGGATACCAATCAAAGGGACATTAGGGTATTCTCCGCAACGGTCAATAACAGCTACCTGATCCAAACCTCTGAGAGTCCAGGTGATGTCATTATCAGTGAGAGACATTAACCTCCGAGCCCAACCTTTTCCTTCTTCATTCTTCAGCACGAACTTAGGAAGGTGCGAAATAAACCACCTTACCAGCAAAGGAGCACAACACCACGGAGTTCCCCGTTTTCGGGCAGCACGAGCATAGAGTTGTTGTAGAACATCACCCAAAAGAGTGGGTACCGGATTCCGAGACATGAAGATCCTTATGACATGGGTACTGATAAAGGTGTCAGGGTTGGGAAACAACACCAGACCATAGATCAAAAGAGCCAGAATATCTTCGTACGCCTTGAAGTCCAAGTCATTCCAGAAATCATTAGCCTTGCCAACCAGAAATTTGACCAAAAATCCTTTAACTCCATTTCTAGTTTCCCAGTTAGCTAATACCTCTTCTTTGGTCAAGGGGAGAATTGCAGTAATCTCTTCAGGCCTAGGAGTCTTTTCTAAACCAGTGAAGGGAGTTTGTTCCAAGACAGGGATCCCAAGCAGGTAGGAGAATTCTTCCAGGGTAGGAACCAGTTGGAAGTCTTGAAAGGTGAAACAATGATACAGAGGGTCATAAAACTGGGTCAGAACACTTATCAGTTGTTGGTCCCATTTTGCAGTGATCAAGCCAAGGAGAGAACCATGTCTGTTGATGAAGGAAGAAGTGTTTGGAATCCTTCTAACCAAATCCTTGAGTAAAACTGGTGGTTGAACAAAGTTGAGCCGGACAGTATTTCTACGCACGGGCATCATGATGTCCTACAAAACAGAGCAAAGATGAAACTCTTTTGTCTTTGAAATGGGTTAGTCCTTTATACAGGATGCATGCAATGGTATGATGGCATGATGCTATGATGAAGCACACCACAAGTATTCACACAGGCAAACATGATAAGGCACACAAGTCACACAAGACACCCTTAGGTTTCAGGCCAGCATGAATTTCAGGTATTACCCTCTTTTGGTTTTGTTGGTTATAACCTGTCCTATCAAAAGTAACCGGGTTCTAGAGGATCTCAAATCATTGGCTACCCTCAATCGGTCATAACTCCAGCATTGCAATCTTTTCTCACGGCCAGAACCATCTCGAGAGTTTAGCCTCAATGAGTGTAGCATACTGCTACTGTCCTAATAGCCAAGTTTGGTCAATTTAGGGTTCTAAGGTTGGTTGGTGTTTAACGACTCCTTAGAAGACCTATATTCTCCCCGTTGCAACACAAGGGATATAGGTACAGACTAAGATGCCACACCAACGTAGCCACTGCTTCACCCATGTCGGTCTACGCCGGACAGGTCCCTCACAGATTATGCTACCTAAAAAGGGTATTTCCCAGATCCGGGTTAGGATCTATGAAACTCCGATGCAAAGCCCACAAATATAAAAGCAAACAAAGCAAACAATTGAAAACAAAGGTGATCTAAACCCTAAGGTTACTCCACTTTTTAGAATCCCCAGCAGAGTCTCCAGTTCTGTGATACGGTGGGAGAACTGACTTGAGGTTTTGCGTTTGTTTTCGCAAATGTTTCGGTTGAGCAAGAGTCGCCACCGACTTTTTATTTTATCCTACGGAAAGGTTAAAAAGCACAGCAAAAACCTTTTGAGATGTTTTCTTGGGTTCGGGGAGTAGATTATAGAAAGGGAAGGTATTAGCACCCCTTCTATCCATGGTTATCCATGGGCTCTTAGTTACTTGCTTAGATCACTTGCCTTTTGTTTTTAATTGTTTTAAATGGTGCTTGTGTGTGTGTGGGTTTGAAAATGTTTTGAAAAGAAGCCAATGTGGTGGCAACCTTTGTAATGATCCATGTGGGGATGTATACAAAGGTGTATGTCTTTTGAAAAGGTTTTCATTTGTTTTTGAAAGTTGTTTTGAAAGTGTTGTGAGGTGTGGTTTTAGAAAATAGGCAAGTGTTTTGTTTTTGCAAGTTTGATTCAAGTGACTAAGAGGTTATCTACTCCTAAACTTCTCAAAGGATTATTGCTATGCTTCAACCCTTTTAACAAGTTTGTTCCACCATTGTATTTGGTGGACGAACTTATGTTTAGGATGTGAAAGGGACGGGCGCGGGTCATCGTTTAGACCATAATTGCAATGGTGCCAAGTATCTTTGGGCATTTTCTTTAAGGGACTTGATCATTTGTTTTTGTTTTGAAAAATGTTATCGAGGGACTATGATCATTCAATTTGTTTGTTTTGCCCAAAGAGACCTAACATGCAATATGGCCCAATTTTTAAAAGGCAACAAGTGGAATACCCTAGGGGGTGCAAGTGTGATTTGTGTGTTCATTTTCATGCTTATTTGTCTTGAGATTAGGTCATAACTATTTTATCGTTTTTTCGCATACAAACCCTAATTCTAACATGGTGTAATTAGAAAGCAATAAAGTGCGAAAATAAACTTACTAAGCTATTACAAAACCAAATATGGGAAGGGGGTACAAATGTTCAAATGGGGATTTTGACAAGTAATGTAAACCTAAAACTATTACATCAATATTGAGATATTTTACAAGATGATTAATTGCATAAATAAAATAAAAATAAATATGCAAGATGCAAAAAATGTTTTTTTTTTGTATGTATGAAAAAGGGATTATTTATGTAAGAAAATAAAAAATATTATTTTTGGAGTATTTTTGAATTTAGGGCAAAACCCTAATTTTTATTAAAGGGGTATTAATCAATTAATTCATATAATACTTATTATTTATATACAAAAATAAAATGAAATATGGTTTATTAGTAAAGAAAGACATTTTTTAGTATTAAATATCAAAAAATAAAATATATACATTTTTTGGCATTTTACTCTAAATGTATTAATATATATATATATATATATATATATATATATATATATATATATATATATATATATATATATATATATATATATATATATATATATATATATATATATATATATATATATATATATATATATATATATATATATATATATATATATATATATATATATATATATATATATATATATATATATATATATATATATATATATATATATTTGTACTATTTACAAGATATGTATTATTTAATTAGTAATTTTTAACATAAAAATAAAAAGGGTATTTTTTATACAAAATATTTTCAGGAAGTAAAAATAAAATAAAAGTGTGTAAAAAATATATTTGTATTAGCTTAATATTTTAAACAAAAAAAAGTAAATATGTATAAATATTTATTTATGTACAAAACTAACTAATAGTCAAATAAATATCAAAATAAATGCAAAAAATATGAAAAAAATATTTTTAATGTTTTTTATGAATTGAATAAAAATATGGAAACAAAATCAAAAAGAAAATATAGAAAATAACAAGTAAAAATCAAAATGGATCAGGGGGGTGTCAAAGTAGAAACAAGGTGCAAATAAGAAAAACATTCCAGGCCCAGCCCAGAACCAGTCATCTTCAACCTCTGAACAACATCACCCACGCGTTTTCTATCTCTTGATTCCTGGACTTTCAAGCAAAACTCATAACATGAAAAGTGTAGAGCATGAGAAGACGAATTCAACCATGTAAAGAACTTGACTTAACTCTCTAAGATGAGGGAGAATTTCTTCTCCCCCAATTTCTGACCTAACTTTTCATCAATATTCAGAACCAAAATTCTCTAAGCTCACATAATATAAATGAAATCTAATCATAATGTTGATGTGGGTCAATTTTCATGAGATTTGACTGTCAATTGGCCACAGTTGATTTTTTCCCCAATACAACTGATTTCTAGGTCAACTGTCCAATTGACTGGGCAAAACTTGGAATCAAGACTTGAAACTTGATATGGATAAGCTTGGGAGTCCAATATGAAGCAAGAAAGTCATCTTAGGCATTTTAGGTCAAAATATCTTTGTGCAAACACAAACCCTAATTTTGAGTCCACAATGCAAGGAGAAGTCTTGAGTAGAGGAAACCCTAACTGGACCTTGATCTCCAAGGGTTTTGTTGATGAGAAAATCTTGAGGAAATGGGAGGGAAAATTTTGGGGTACAACAGAAAGTAATCGGAACAAAGTCTTTTGCTTCGCAGTTGCACAGTCCTTCTTCAACAATAGGAAAAATCCCGTCTTCCAGGCTGCCCTTTCTTCACTGTCCTCTAGTGCATTAACCCCTCGGTGGATGGTCTTCACAGGTGGCCCTCCAACACGGGAGCGACGCACGACCTTCTAACCATTCGAAGTAAATCCCAAGCCGAATTTGTTTGTTTTGAATGGAAAGTCTGGAAGCTGCCCCCAGATTGTGGATCCGCCTTCTTCCACAACTGCCCTAGCATCCTTGAGAGACGACATTCGGGATGGTGGTCTTGTGATCACAGGAGTTGAGGACACCGCTTTAGTCACCGTTATTTCCTGAGAAACTTCCTCAAAGTGTTGGAAAGGGGTTTCTATGAATTCGCCATCCAATTCTACATAACAGAAAGAATTTAGATGATTGATCATGTATTCCTTTTCATCGTGAATAGTTATGATTTTCCCCTGGACAAGGTACTTGAGCTTTTGATGCAGAGTAGAAGTGACAGCTCCATCATGGTGAATCCAAGGTCTTCCCAGCAGGCAAGAATAGGAAGGACGGATGTCCATCATATAGAATGTGGAGTTGAAGGTTTCAGTTCCCACCTTAGTCGGGATGTCCACCTCCCCGTGGACCATCCTTTTAGAACCATCAAAGGCTCTGACAATTATATTGTTGGGTTTCAAGGTTAGGCCTTCATAATCCAACCTATCCAAGGCTTTCTTCGGTAAGAAATTTAAAGACGAACCAGTGTCTACCAGTAGGTGTGCTAGGGTTGTCCCTCTGCATTCCACCGAGACATGCAAAGCATCATTATGTTTTCTCCCTTTCGAAGTTAAATCTGCACCAGAGAATCCTAGACCATTGTCAGCTGTTAAACTAGCCACACATTCCTGGAACTGATCAGCGGAGGTTTCTTGTGGCACGTGGGCCGTCTTCAAAAACTTGATCAAAGCTTTAGCATGAGCTTCTGAGCAAAGCAACAGGGCCAACATGGAAATCTTTGAGGGGGTTTGCCCCAGTTGTTCCACCACATCATAATCACTTTTCTTGATTATTTTCAAAATTTCGTCCATTTCTTTTTGAGAGGTTTCAGGAATGACTAGTGACTGAGCCTTCGTCAAGACAGGCTCCTCTTGAACATTCTTTCCTTTGTCAGCGGAAGCAGAGATAGGAATTGTATTGTCATTGTTGGCGGATACACTTGCAGGTACAGTTACTGGTATAGGCGTAATCTTCGGAATGACCGTGGGTCCAAAGACTGATGTTGGAGGAGCAATCTCTGGAGAAAAGACTCTTCCACTACGAGTAATTTTGCTTGTTCCAGCAATGTTACTGATGTCGGGATTATCTTCCTCATAGCTTTCTTCTTCAATGGTCTATTCAATTTGTTTGACACCATGGTAGTAGATTTCTCCACCATAGTTCCATGGTACCATTTTATCAATTTTGTATGGGGTTGGCCCGGGCATTGTTATCTTCAATGGAGTAGTCATAGGAGCAGACTTAATCCTAACGGGTTTTTTAGGAACCCTAGAAGGATTGGCGTATATGGTTATTATCGAAACTTCTGGAACTAGAATGGGTGAGACAGGAGCTTTCTCAAACAAAATTTCCTTGTTATCAATGAGTTGTTGGATTCCTTTCTTCAATAGAGGACAGTCAAATGGGGAGGATAGGAAAGCATGGAAATCTTGGTCACAACCTGGGAACACCCCAGCTTTCAACAAATTTAACTTAATGGTTAGGAGAGGAGTTGATAGTTCATCTACAGTAGAAACAAATAGATCTTCTTCCACGGCATTGGCATTGTGCCCATGCCTAGGCATCAGTGCGGAGATAACATTCGGCTTTTCAGGAGCTTCAAATTCAACTTCCTTTGCGTCGATCAGATCTTGAATCTTATTCTTCAGGGCCCAACAATTATTTGTGTCATTCCCTGGGCTTTCTGAATGGTACGCGCACCTGGCGTTGGGATGGTAATATGGAGAAGCAGTGTTAGGATTTTTAGGGGCCTATTTCAGCATGGCCAGGTTCAAATTTAAGAGATATGGTAAGACTTGAGCAGGAGTCATGTTTATCTTGGTGAATGGCCTTACAGGCCTTTCCACCCTTTGCTGGTTATTTCTTGGTTAATCGTTTCTCGGCTGACTATTTCTCGGTTGGTCTGACGCAGACTTTTGAATCATAACGGCCCCCACGGTTGGTCGTCTTTCAATTATTCCCTGATTCCTCTGGGCATAGACGGCACACACTTCCTTCTTTCCAGTGAAGGGCTTTTTGGCAACTACAGAGGTAGACGCGTCTTTCTAAATTTTCCTGCTTCTAATACCTGCTTCCACCCTTTCACCAGTTAAAATCAACTCAGTGAAACCTGCAGAGGAGCTTCCAATCAGGTGATTAAAGAAAGGACCTGACAGAGTCCCTAAGAACATGTCCACTAGATCTCTTTCAGATAAAGGTGGTTGCACCCTTCCGGCCAAATCCCTCTATTTCTGGGCGTAGTCTTTAAAGCCCTCATTGGTAGCCATAGCCATACTCTGCAATTGAGTACGGGTTGGTGCCAATTCGACATTATATTGATACTGTTTATAGAAGGCGGCTACCAAATCTTCCCAATTATGAACATCTGCTCTCTCTCCAACTGGTAGAACCAATCCAGCTGCGTCCCCGACAAACTGTCCTGGAAAAAATAGACCCACGGGTCTTTGTCAGAAGAATATGGTTGAATTTGCCTGACATAAGATCGTAGGTGCATCTTGGGACAAGACACCCTGTCGTAGTTAGCGAACAATGACACTTTAAATTTAGGAGGGATTACAATTCCAGAAACCAGCCCTAACTCCTCGAAATCCAGCCCAGGTACTCTTTGCACTTCCATAGCAGCTAGACGTTCTTCCAGGTTTTTGTGTTTGTCATCGGCCAAAGGATATTGTTGTTCAGAGTAATCCTCATCTTCCTCTTCCTCTGCTTCAGAATCAGATGGCACTGCCGTTCCTTTTCCTTTTCCTTCCCCCTCTTAAGATGTTGATGGGAATTTCAAAGCCCGTCTGGCTTGTCCTTCAAACCTTCAGCCCAAGATAGCCGCACCATCTCTCTTCTTCTTCTTTTTCTCTTTTTCCTTCACTAGTAGAGTCTTGAGCTCCTCCTGTCCCTTGGCCAGGGTAGAGAGTAGCTATTGAAATTGTGAATTCTGAGCTTGCAAATCTTTGACCGTTTGTTCTATATCCATCTTGCTGAAATAAACAGCAGAGAGATGAGGAAACTTGGTGTGAAGATCTGCTTAGGCATATGATGAATGATATGTATTCATGTAATGCTTTCAAGGATTCAGAAATTCAAATTTGTTTTAAACAAAAAAGAAACACACGTCATATTAATAAGATAGAATTTGTTAGTACATCAATGCCCCATGGGCAAAATAATACAAAATTCTAAGGTAAAAAGATGTTGTGCATCCTCTTTGGTGCAATGTAGGTGTTGAGAGTCTGATCTTCGTGAAGTAACCGAGTGAGTTCCAAAACCTTCTTCTCGCTTGCATAGAATTGGGCTTCGAAAGTATCGCGTTCTCCCTTGAGCTGTATCCAACTAATTTGTAAATCTTCGAGTGATGTTGGCATGTCAGGATGTAGGAGGGTGTATGGAACCTCTCCTTCCATAACAGGCTCTATAATCACTGGGAGAATGGAGGGGTTAGGCATCATAAGACTTTGGGTGCGGGTTCGTACCCACTTGAGGTAAGGCTTAAGGGGGATGGAATTCTTATGTCCCAAGGTCTTACTGTCTACCTAGTTAGGCATCCTCCAAGCTCGGATGAACCTTTGACGGAGCCCTTGATTGTCGTTGTCGAAGTCGAAAACCAAGCCTTGAATCAGCATATCATGTGGGCCATCCCTTCCGGCATAACTAAACTGTCTCAGAGCCAAGCAGGGGTTATAGGTGATGCCTCCCCTAATGCCAAGTAGAGGGAAATTAGGGAATTCCCCACAACGGTAAATGATGATGACATTCTCTTTTGACCGAGAACACCAATGAATATCTGAATGGTTAAGTGTCATTAATCATTGTGACCACCTCAAACCTTGCTCATTCTTCAAAACTGATTGGGGAAGATGAGAAATAAACCATCTTGCCAGTAGAGGAGTGCAACACATGAGAACACCTTTTTTCCTTATTGTACGAGTGTGTGATACGGTGGGAGAACTGACTTAAAGTTTTGCGTTTGTGTTTGCATTTGTTCGGTTTAGCAAAAGTCGCCACCGACTTTTTATTTTATCCAAAGGAAAGGTCAAAAAGCACAGGAAAGACCTTTGAGATGTTTTCTTGGGTTCGGGGGGTAGATTATGAAAAGGGAAGGTACAAGCACCCTTTTCATCCATGGTTATCCATGGGCTCTTAGTTACTTGTTTAGATCACTTTCTTTGCTTTTCCAATTGTTTGAAATGGTGCTTTGTGTGTGGTTTTGAAAAGAGGCCATCGTTGTGGCAACCTTTGTAATGATTCTTGTTTGAATATATACAAAGGTGTTTGTCTTTTGAAAAGATATTTCAATGTTTGAAAGTTTGATTTGGGAAATGTTTTGAAGTTGTGTTGTAAGGTGTGTTTGAAAATAAAAAGGATTTTTGGCAAGTTTTGATCAAGTAACTAAGAGTTGTCTACCCTATTTTACTCAAAGATCTTTCCTACACATTTAAACCCTTTTGACAGTGTTGTTTTACCATTGCATTCGGTAAACAACCTTGTGTTTAGATGTTAAACGGGACAGGCGCGGGTCATCGTATTGACCATGATAGCAATTGTTCTAAGTATCTTTAGCAATTTTGTGAGGGACTAGATCATTTTGTATAGGCAACCAAGATAGCGTCATCGAGGGACTATGATCTTTTGTTTTGTTTTTGTTTTGCCAAGATACTCAACATGCATAACATGGCCATTTTAAAGGCAACAAGTGGGTGAACCCCTATGGGTGCAAGTGTGTATAGTGTATTGATTTCAAGTTGTTTATTCTTGGATTAGGTCATCTAGCGATTGATTTTGAATCTTGCCATACACGCCTAATTACTACACAGTATATTGAAAGCAATAAATTGCGGGAATTAAAAGTCTAAGCTATTACAAAAGTATCAGGGGGTGGGGGTACAATTATTACAAATGGGGATGAGTCTCGCAAGAATAACAATGTCCAAATATCAAGTATTACAACCAAATCGAATTGTCGCAATTCAATATAAAGTTTTAATAAATTATGAAATAACGAAAATCAATAAATTATGGAATGCATGTATTTACTTGAAAATAAACAAATAAAAATTTATTCTAAAAAAAAGAAAGATTAAATATTATATCATTATTATTCTTTTTGTATTTTATTAATTATGTAAATAAAAAGTTTAAAGGAAGAAAATTAATTAAATAAAATCTTTATTTTTTTGGTGTTGTCTTGTTAAATGTAAGAAAAATAATAAAAATAAATGATTAAAACTAATTAAGAAAATTCAAAATTATTTTACAAAAATGAAACATTAATATCTTACTAGTATATTTAAACAAAAGAAATAAAAAGATAAATTAAAAAAGAAAATTAACTAAAATATTAATTTATACAAAAATAAAAGTATTGAGTTTTTTATGAATTTTATTATAAAAAAAAGGGTGAATTAAAACAAAACGAAAATGGGCTTTAGGGTTTGTGTTTGAGGTTAGGCCCAAATGAAAATAAAAAGAAGTGAGGTCAGAATGAAAAAAGGGGGTAAGCCAATAATTGTTATGGGCTTAATGAGGTTTGGGGCCAGAAAGGCCCAATGCTCAAGCTTGCAGCATTTAGGGTTTGTGGAACAAATATGGTTTGTTCCTTGTTTTACAGCGGCGCCGTTTCTTCGTTCTCCCTCTTCATCTCTCTCACTCAAAAATGCTCTGACCTTCCCCTAAGCCCTAGCCGCTGGAACACCGTCCCTCACTCTCTAACTTCCTCCTAACGACCACTGGCCTTGTTTAAACGGTATGGTTCGTTCTTTGTTTTGAGTTTTACAGTTCGTTGTTTAAGCTTGCTTTCTTCTAGTTTGATTTGTTTAACCTATTAAATCATGTATCTAAGATGCAGTAAAGGGATATACCTGTGAGATTTTCTGGAAAAAATGGAGAGGAAAGAGGTTGGAGCCGGCGGCGTTCCTTGGTGGCTAGAGGCGGAGGAGGGATGATGACGAACGTGTGGGCTTTGATAACTTCTCCTTTGTTCTTAAACTTGAATGTTGATGATGATTATTTCTGAAACCTTGTTGATATTTCTTTTCCTCTCTCTGGAACTATGATGATGCTTTATTCTGAAACTTTTGATGTTGGTGTTGTTGAACTGTTTTCTTGGTTTGGGAACTTGTTAACAGGTTTGGACTGTTGAAGGGAAGTTTGGTTCTGCTAGCTTTGATTGTGTTCTGCAGTTTGGCTTGTTGTGCAGTTTGAGTTGTTATGCTGTTTTGTTTTTCAGTTTTTGCATCTTTGAGTTTGATAACAGGTTTTCAGTTTGTGGTTAGCAGGCTTGGCTGTTGTGAAACGGCTGTGCTGTTTTGAACTATTATTCAGTTTAACAGGTTAAGGGGTTTTTGTAGCTTCAGGCTTGTTGCTTGAAACTGTGATGCAGTGTTTTGTGGCTTTGGCAGTTTCAGGCTTTTGGAAGCTTTTGGGATTGAAACTGTTGAAGGTTTTTTGGGAGAGTTGTGCAGGTTTTGAAAAAATGTTCTCTCCTCCCTGACTTTATGCTGTTTGATGTAGTTATATCCTTTTGCCTTTTGTTTTTGCAACTTGTGATATCCTTTTGCCTAACTGTACAATCTCCAAAAAGGTGATATCTTTTCTCTCTTTCTCTCTCAATGACAAAGCAATCTTTTTTTGCTTTTCCACTTTTTTCTGAAAAGTTTTGCCTATTTCCTGGAAAGTGATGAAAAAGCTATGACAAGCTTTTTGCTTGTCATTTGGTTTACCTCCTGCATTTTGCCTGCTGCATCTGCACTTGTACTTGCTTCCTGCTACATTACTACTGCATTTGTACTTGCTGCATTCAGTTTGCTTTGTTCAGTTTGCTTCAATGTTTCAGTTGCTTAGTATAGTTTGGCGCCTGTTTTCCTTGGTTGCTTGGCCTATGTTTGCATAACAGTTTGCCTTGTTGTTTGGTTGCTTTGTACAATTTGCCTTGCTGTTTGGTTAAGTTGCAATGCTTCAGTTTGATGACTTTGTTTGGCCTTGTTGCAATTTGGCCTGCTGTGTTATTTAGTGTTTTGGCGCCTTAATGCTTTTGAATAGATTTGCTTTTACATTCTTATTTTTGCATTTTTTTTATTTTTCTCTTTGTGAACCAAGAAGAGCAATCTTCTTGTGATTTGCAAAGAGGAAAATAAAAAACATGACGAACAATAGCAATCTGATTCCAGACGGAAAACTTTAATGATGAAAAATTTCCTTTTCTTTTTTGTTTGAAAATTCTATTTAATTAACTGTACTAATCTTCTTTTCTTTGTTTTTCTTTCATGTGAGCACAACTTGGGTGATGACAAAGCAGAGGAAGCAGAAGACTTTGAGCATGGGAGCAATGGAGCAATAGAAGCTTAGGCTTTAGACTTTTTCTTTGTAACTTAGGGATAAATATTCAAACAAATGTACCAATGTAATTTTCAAATACAATAAGTTGCACAACTTAAAGCATTTAAATAATAAAATGTGTTGTAACATTTTTTTGAAATAAATGAAAAAGTCTTTATCCAATAAAACTCTTCTACTGTCAATAACTTGCAATTCTTTCTTTGCATCTTCACTTAATCCTTTAAGATTCTCAGATCAAAATAATTGAAATTGCATTCCAACAATTCTAATACAGATAACTTAAACTTTAAGTAATCTAATAACTTTGCAATCTCGTAACCTTGCAACAGCATTCCAATCAAAATATGCATTGTGTATTCCAATAAACAATCAAGCATTTCATTCCATTAACAAGCAAACGTCTTAACAGACGCACATTGTCTGGTTAACCTGGATCAGACAAAACCTGATATTTCAAATGACCAACTCAGCTCCTATCTCTTATCTCAGATAAACAAGCCTTGAGAACAACCAACAATCTTTCAGTTGGCTTAAAAAGTGTGAAAACATGTGATAGTTAATTGAATTTCTGAGAATTCAGTTTCTTCTGAGAAATGCGAGAGAAACCCTAATTCTCGATTTACTGCCAAAGAAAAGTCTGTTTGATCGATTCTTGAGCCAATCTTGAAAATCTGAGAAAACCCTAGGGTTGTGATTTCTTGTGAAAAAGGAGGGCAAATTTTGGGGTACAACAGCTGCCCCTATTCAATCTTCTTGAACCTGAAAAGTTAGATCGGCGAATTTTCCGTTCGCGACTCGAAGGTAAAAGATGATTGGACACTTGAGTGCCCATAAATTTGCACTCGTCAAAGCATAGTTTGAGGGAATGGGCTTAAAAATGCCATTTGGAGATGCGACAGAATCTTGTCGAAGATGGGCTTAAAGATGCCATCCAAGAATGTTTATTGAGTTGTATGTTGTAGGTGAAAGAATGAGTATCAGAAAGGTATCCGTGTCTGGAACGTCTCTGAGCTGGGGGTCTGAATAAGCAATAGATTAGCATCCGTGTTTGGAGCATCCGTAAACTGTTTTCATGAGCTGAATCTGAACAAGCGATAGATTAACATCCATGTCTGGAAGCATCCGTAAACTGTTTTCATGATCCTTGGGTTTGAACAAGCAATAAATTAACATCCATGTTTGGTGCATCCATAAACTGTTTTCAAGAGGCTGAATCTGAACAAGCGATAGATTATCATCCATGTTTGGAAGCACCCGTAAACTGTTTTCATGATCCTTGGGTTTGAACAAGCAATAGATTAGCGTCTGTGTCTAGAAGCATCCGTAAACTGTTTTCATGATCCTTGGGTTTGAACAAGCAATAGATTAACATCCATGTTTGGTGCATCCGTAAACTGTTTTCAAGAGGCTGAATCTAAACAAGCGATAGATTAACATCCATGTTTGGAAGCACCCGTAAACTGTTTTCATGATCCTTGAAGTTGGTAGCTCGTTAATCTTATCCTAAAAAGGGTAAAATATTAGCTAAAACACAAAGTTATGTTGCATGAAATGTATGATGCAATATATGTGTTTTATCAACGTTCATGATATATGAATGTAATGTATGCGCATGTAAGCTAATAAGCTGTCTTGCTGAGAAAATAAATCTTGGATAGCTGGAGATAATGAAATCTTTAACTGCTGTCAGGGAAAATAAATCTTGGACCACTATTGAAGAGTATGTGTGTCTTCAAGCTTTGCTTAGAATACTTCTACCGGGGATTCCTGTTTTTGTTGTTTGAGGAGAACTCCGTTGGGGAATTGAGAATGAGAATCTTCATTCTGCTAGGGGAATTTGTGCTGAGGAGTTAAGAACAAGAATCTTCGATCTGCAGGGGATTAAAAACTCTGACAAATTTATATTGAGAGTAAAGAAGGCTCTGGCAACTTCGCTGGAGAATCAAAGATGAGAATCTTGATTTTGTTGGGGAGTAAAAACTCTATGGGGAATAGCTGTACTGTTGGGGAGTAACTATCCTGCTGGAGAGTAAGCTCAGGACTCTGGGGAAAAGCTTATTCCTATTCGAAAGAAGTTCAAGAGTTTAGGTTGTATGCCACTTTGAGAATGAGAATCTTCATTCTGTCGGGAATATCAGGAATTCGGGTTATATGCCAATCTTCCGGGGAAGCAAGAATGAGAATATTCATTCAGGAGTTTGGGTCAGGAGGTTGGGAGTATGCCAATCTACTAGGGATTTCAAAAATGAGAAACTCTGTTATGTTGAGGATATCAGGGGAAAACTAAATGGTTTTCGCTGGGGATTGGTAGCTCAAAGTTTCCTCTCTGCTGGGAGTCTTAGTGACGTGCTGATTTGATTGGCGACTTTACTGGGAAAAAAGTTTAAAAATAACTCTTTGAGGAATTATCTGGTTTTGAAGCGACTCTCCGAGGAAAATGGAGGAAACTGGATAATCTCCACTGGTGTTCAAAGGTCGAAGGTTTGACTCTGCTGGGGAAGAAAGCTTCATTCTTACTGAGGGTTTGTAGTTCAAAGTTTTGCTCCACTGTGGATTGGGAACTTGAAAACTCAGCTCTGATGAGGATCCTTGAAACTTAACTCCGTTGGGGATATGCATTTCAAAGATTTAGTTCCGCCTAGGATTTGGATGATGTATTGTAGAGGATTTCTCCTGGAATAGCCTAAAGACACTTTCCTACACTTCCATCCTATCAGTAATTATTCTTTCTCATTTCGTTTTATTTGTAAGTAGTGATTATATTCAAATGTATATGCTCATTTAATAAATCATTGGACGTTTTCAAATAAAACACAAGTATAAAAAAGAAAGAAAAGAAAAAGGCAAACAGTTTTCTGCACTTTGAAGTAACTTTGTATTAACTTTGTGTAAGTATTTTGTATAAAGGAGACAGACATCCTGGTAAGAGAATGTTGTCATAAAATTGAGAAAAATTTATACAAAGAAAGATGGCTATGTGTAACAATTCTATGGGTTTCCCATTCTGCTATAGCCTTCGTAACTCTGAGTATCTTGTCCATTCGTTGCTTCGTTCGATGTTGATTAGATTGATCAGAAGCCCGGAGCTTGTCCATTGAAGAGATTGTCCTTAAAGTGATCCGAAGAGACATAGTCATACGCTTTAATTCCCTAACTTTTGCTTGGACCGCCCTTTCGGGTTTTCAATCTACCGGGAAACCCTTTTTTGCCCAAGTCGCCCTTTCGGGTTTTCAACTTGCCAGGTGTACGTTTTTTTGTTTATCCCTAATTTTTGCCTGAACCTCCCTTTCGGGTTTTCGATTCACCGGGATGCCCATTTTTGCCCAAGTTTCCCTTTCGGGTTTTCAACTTGCCGGGTCGTTTAGGCGTAGTATCTTTTGACTATGTTTGCATTCGCAGGGTGTGGCAGGTCGTCGTCGTCCATGGTGGTTAGAATCATAGCCCCACCAGTAAAGATGCTTTTGATCACAAATGATCCTTCATAAGTAGGAGTCCATTTTCCCTTGGGATCACTTTGCAGTAAGATGATCCGCTTGATTACAAGATCTCTGACTTGATATACCTGACGTCTGACTTTCTTGTTGAAAGCCTTGATCATCCGTTTTTGATACGTCTGACCATGACAAACAGTAGTAAGTCGTTTCTCGTTACTCAAGTTAAGTTGATCAAGTCGGGTCTGAATCCAATCGTCTTCATTCAAACCAGAATCCTTCATGATTCTCAGGGAAGGAATCTGAACTTCCATAGGTAAAACAGCTTCCATGCCGTATACCAAAGAAAAGGGTGTTTCCCCAGTTGATGTTCGCACTGTGGTACGGTACCCGTGTAGAGCAAATGGTAACATCTCATGCCAGTCCTTATAGGTGACTGTCATCTTTTGAATGGTCTTCTTGATATTTTTGTTCGCAGCTTCGACAACACCGTTCATCTTTGGCCGATAGGGAGATGAATTGTGATGTTGGATCTTGAACTGCTCGCACAGAGCGGTGATCATAGTGTTGTTCAGGTTTGTACCGTTGTCTGTGATGATACGGTCGGGGATACCGTACCGGCAAATAAGGTTCTGCTTGATGAAGCGGGCAACCACATTCTTTGTAACGGAGGTGAAGGAAGCTGCTTCGACCCACTTGGTAAAGTAATCAATGGCCACCAGGATAAAGTGGTGTCCATTGGATGTTGTAGGCTTGATCTCTCCAATCATGTCGATACCCCACATTGCGAATGGCCAAGGAGGCATTAGGACATTGAGGGGAACTGGAGGAATATGTACCTTGTCAGCATAGATTTGGCATTTGTGATAAGTACGGGAATATTGATGACAGTCAACTTCCATGGTAGACCAGTAGTAGCCTGCCCTTAGAATCTTCTTAGCCATCGTATGTACGCTTAAGTGGGTGCCAAATGTGCCACTATGCAGTTCAGTCACGATCTACTCAGCTTCAACCTTGTCCACACAACGAAGCAGAACAAAATCATGGTTGCGCTTGTATAGGATACCATTGCTCAGGAAGAACTTGGCAGCAAATCTCCTTAAGAACTTTTTGTCGTTGACTGAAGCTCCTTCAGGGTATTCTCGAGTCTTGATATACCTTTTGATTTTGTGAAACCAGGGTTGCTCCACTACTTCTTCGGTATTAATCTTGTGACAATGTGCAGGTTCGTCCATCCGCTCGATGGTGATTTGGGGAGCCTCATTATCCCAGTTAAGTTTAAACATGGAAGACATTGTAGCTAGAGCATCTGCTAGCTGATTTTCTTCTCGTGGGAAGTGCTCGAAGGTAATCTGCTCGAAATGAGGTAACAATGTCAGGACATGTTCTTTGTATGGGAGGAGATTAGGATGTTTAGTGTCCCACTCTCCTTTGATTTGACTGATAACCAAAGTTGAGTCCCCAAACACAACCAAAGATTTGATTCCTAAGTCCATCGCAGCCTTGAGACCAAAGATACAAGCTTTATACTCGGCCATGTTGTTGGTGCAGCTGAAGCAGAGTCTAGCAATGAAAGGTGTATGGCAACCTTCTGGAGAGATAAGTACCGCGTCGATACCATTTCCAAGTGCATTTGAAGCTCCATCAAAGTACAAGGTCCATCGGGATCCTTGTTCAGGTCCGTCATAAGGTCTGTTACCTTCAATGTTGTCCAATGTCATAATGTCTTCGTCGGGGAAGTCGAACTTCATGGATTGGTAATCTTCGACAGCTTGATGAGCTAGATGGTCAGCTAGTACACTCCCCTTTATAGCTTTTTGGGTTTTGTACTGGATATCATACTCAGTCAGGATCATTTTCCATCTAGCGATTCTTCCAGATAAAGCAGGATTTTCGAAGATATACTTGATCAGATCGATTTTAGAAATCAGCAGAGTGGTATGTGTCAACATATACTGCCTTAGTCGGCGAGCAGCCCATACCAAAGCACAACATGTTTTCTCCAGCAGTGAATAGCGAGTCTCACAGTCGGTAAAGTTTTTGCTAAGGTAATAAATGGCATGCTCTTTTCGACCATACTCGTCATATTGGCCCAGTACGCACCCCATTGAATTATCCAAAACAGTCAGATACATGATTAACGACCTTCCTTCGACGGGTGGCATCAAGATAGGAGGTTCTAGCAAATACTCCTTGATTTTATCAAAAGCAACTTGAAAATCATCATTCCATTCAACCACCTGATCTTTCTTCAACAGCTTGAAGATTGGTTCACAGGTAGATGTTAGATGAGAAATGAAGCTTGCAATGTAGTTTAGGCGTCCTAAGAAACCTCTAACCTCCTTTTCTGTGCGGGGGGCAGGCATTTCTCGTATAGCTTCGACTTTAGAGGGATCAACCTCAATGCCTTTGTTGCTGACGATGAATCCCAAGAGTTTCCCAGACCTGACTCCGAAAGTGCACTTGCTAGGGTTCAGTCTGAGCTTATACTCCTTCAATCTGACAAACAGCTTTTGCAGATGGTCGAGGTGTTCTTATTCTGTTTGTGAACGGGCTATCATGTCGTCTACGTAGACTTCGATCTCATGATGTATCATGTCATGAAATAAAGCTACCATGGCGCGCTGATAGGTTGCCCCGGCATTCTTCAGTCCGAATGGCATTACTTTATAGCAGAAGGTACCCCACTGTGTAACAAAAGTAGTCTTCTCCATGTCTTCGGGAGCCATTTTGATCTGGTTGTACCCTGAAAATACATCCATGAAATAAAATACCTTATGTTGAGCTGTGTTGTCGACCAAAATGTCAATGTGCGGCAGTCGAAAGTCATCTTTAGGACTAGCCCTGTTTAAGTCTCTGTAGTCCACGCACATTCTCACTTTTCCATCTTTCTTAGGCACGGGCACAATGTTAGCGACCCATTGTGGATAGGAAGTAACAGCAAGAAACCCGGAATTGAACTGCTTCATCACTTCAGCTTTGATCTTTTCAGACATATCGGGCCTCATTCGGTGGACTTTCTGTTTAATTGGTGGACAGTCTTCTCTAGTAGGGAGACGGTGAACCACAATATCTGTGTCGAGTCCCGGCATGTCTTCATAGGACCAGGCGAAGATCTCAACATATTCATTCAACAGCTGAACTAAGCGCTCTTTGACATTTGGCTTTAGGTTGGCACCCACTTTAACCTCTTTTATGTCTTCAGCAGTACCCAATTTGATGGTCTCTACCATCTCTTCATGGGGAATAATAGCCCTTTCTTCCTGTTGTAGAAGTCTAGCCAACTCTCCAGGCACTTCACAGTCTTTGTATTCGGCATGATTGACCAGATCTTCAGAGTCACTGAAGGCCATAGCAGAATTGTTACCCATGGAATCTGATGGAGATCTGTAACGTATAGCCTAAATATAGTACTGCAAGTGCACAGCCTATCGAAGTAATATATAAGATTATCGAACCACAGAGACCAATTGTCAATCTATCAACTCTATTGCTAAGGTGCTTATCTAAGGTGAACAAGAATATTGATGTGAGTGCAGTGCAACAAAGTAAATGAGCGAGGTAAATAACAGTTTAAAAGACAGGTTGGAATGTAAATCATGTAATCATATATTGGTCCGGTCATGCATAGATGAAACTACTTATGGGGCAGTATTTTCTATTGATAGCAAAGAATCAATTTAACGGGAACTTGTAGCTTTTGACTACTAAGAACCGAATTTACTCTTTAAATTAAATTCCTTTATTGTCACATATAAAGGGTGCCTTCCGCGTTAAAGAGGCAAACCTATTTTTAAGAAATTGATAGTTTTGACTTAACAGAAAAGTAATTTTACTTGGAAAGATTAACTTAAAGAGACTTTTGGCTTTTGACCAAGAGTCAGATTTCAAACCTATAAACGCGTCCGAAAATAGTTTCAAAATCGTTTTCTAAAAAGGTCAATGATTCCTATTTAACCAATCAACGGCTTTCGCTCTTTTTGTTTGGTTAAATAATAATCAAGTCGTATCATTAGTTTGGACGGCTTTCGATCTTACCCAATAAACATTTAAACATAATTGACTTAAGTTAAAAGCAAAACATCCCCAGAGTATTTTCACTAGCATGATAATTGGAACACGACCATGATGACAATCATTACATCCAAACCTTTATAGTTTAGCCAGACATAATAAGTGCGAGTCTATAAAACGTGTAGACTATGGTAAGAGCATTTAGAGTCTATAAAACGTGTAGACTATGGTAAGAGCATTTAGAGTCTATAAAACGTGTAGACTATGGTAAGAGCATTTAGAGTCTATAAAACGTGTAGACTATGGTAAGAGCAATTATAAGTAAAGAAATGCAGTAAAATAGAACCTTGCTCCAGTCGGAGACTTGAATCTGATACAAATCTGCGGAATGGTAAGGCTGGTATGATGAACTTCAACCAAAGTGCTCCAAGACTCGATTACAACTCAATCTACACCGCAATAACTCCCCGATGTGAAGAGATTATTACTTTACAGAAACTGATAGTATATGGCTTAAGATTGTACTAAGCTTGGATGAAACTAAAAAATGAAAATCGAAAACTATTTATAGAGGATCCTTGAGATGCGTAAAGACCAGCATGCCCCTCAACTTCTTCTGAGCGGGAAACTTTTGTGAAGGCCGCGGGCGCGGTGGCAGTGGCCGCGGGCGCGGTGGCTGGAACTGCCAGATCGTGGGAACGTGGCAGTTGGTCTCTGGGTGAAAGTGGGCCACGTCATCGCGTTCCCTGTAGCCGGCGCGGCGCTGAACGCCATAAGTGCAGAATATCTTGAAAAACCCTAATTTCTTGGCGTTTTGGCTCGTTTCTTCACAGAAGGCTCTGAAATGACAAGAATCCTGAAAACAAAGGAAAAAGGAACATAATACGAGAAAATGATAATAAAAACTAAGGAAAACATGTGATATTTGAGTCAGAAACATAGTGCGATTTAGTGCGATCAAATCCTCCCACGCTTAGACCTTTGCTTGTCCTCAAGCAACAACTCTTAGAAGTAGATGAAAGAAAATTATGGTGTATACAGGTTTTGGGCAAAGAGGGCTTCTAAGTTCGAGTAAGGGTGTGTTGTCAGGCACTAACTATCTGAACCAAGGGTATCGTAATTACACTACTCGCAGAAATGCGGACATAAACCTCATAAGTATACAGATCGATCCTAATATCCTTACTATTCTAAGACTTCTTTTTGTACGAGGTCCTTTTTCATTCAGGCGCAATCACATTAAGCCCGTTATCCGTACATACTCATGGTGTAGTGACCGGTTAGTGACTCTGATCTCAAGTGATGGGATTCTGGTACAAGAGTTGGTTTAACCCCTTTTTATTTTACCCATTTGCAGTTGCGGGTGATCGGACCGTAGTCCGCCCTACCAAGTCCAACACCAGATACCTATGGACCAACTACAACGGATGTGCCTTATATATATATATATATATATATATATATATATATATATATATATATATATATATATATATATATATATATATATATATTTTTCTTTGTTTTTATTAGTGCTTACAACTTTCTTGAGTTGAGTAATCTTTGTGAGGATCACCCAACTTGTAGTCGTATTCATACTTTATTTTATAAACTTTTAAGGCAAAATAGAGATCATCCACTTATATTCATCGATCCTACACTTAGAGCATGCTTAGGCCGGAGCTGACTGCTAAGATAAACTACTTGAAGACCTATTTGTACAGTTTTATTCAAAATCATAGCATATTGGGAAGAAAGGATCTAATCTAAATGTTCAAAAAGGCTTACGGTGTTAAAACGATAACGAATTTTTCAAAAAGTGAGTGCCCAAGAAATAGACCCTATCTAGGACCTGTCTCATAGCCCAAATCCTTAAAAACAACCACAATTCTTTGAAAAAGATTTTGTAAAAATTTTGTAAGGCTAAAAAGTGGGGGAAATGAAAGGGTACACTACGCAGAAAGACTCGCCTATCACATGCATTTTATTAACTACGAATATAACATACCTAAAAGGAAAAATGCGGAAGGGAAATAAAAGCAGGAAAAACGGGAAATAAAAGCGATAAATGCTCCTCCCACACTTAAATCGGACATTGTCCTCAATGTTCCAAAATAAGGTAGGAGGAGGTACCTGAAAACGCTAGTGGGGGCCACTAGGACCTTCACCATCCTGGTTGGTACGACCGGAACGGCGGCTACGGCTGCGACGACGGCTATCTCGGTCCAAAACTAGCTGCTCCATTCTCTCTGTCAAGGCGGCATTTGCCGCTTATAGCTCTTGGGTCCTACCAATGAGGGTGCCTTGGGTTGCCTCCATCAATTGGAAGTGACGAGCTTATGTGGTCTGGTTAAGGTGCTGTTCTCTCTGGAAAGCCAGCTGACTTTCCATAATAGTGCGCAGAGAGCAAGCATTTTGCTGTTGGGATGCTTGCATGAAGGCCATGTTATCGGTCGCCTATTGCTGCAAAGTAGCAAGGAGGGTGTCCCTCTGGGCCTCTCGGGCCATATGCTCACGCCACATGTCCTCAGTGACATGGAAACTAGGAGCTGTACCTGCATGTGGGTTAGAAGTAGATGGTGTCGTGTGTGGTGGTGAAAAGTGGGGTGGTTCTTCCGTACGGAAATCGTACTCATCATCAGTGTTGTTACCCTCATTTAAAGGTAGATTTGGGGGCAACGGATCAATAAAAGAAGGAGCGTTGAGATCGTAGGTCCAGTTACGCTCAAATCTGATATCAGTACGACGGGTGCAAGGAATAACAACACTGGGTACAGCGGCACCTCCAACCATGAGGAAGTAACCACCTTCCCTCCTCGTCTTGCATAAACGCATATCCTTTAAAAATTTAAGATTTGCAATACGAGGAGGAAGTGGCTCAAGGGTGGCAAGTTCTGTATCCAATCCTATGGAACGGGCAATAGTAGTAATCAGTCCACCAAAGGAAATCGGCCCACCTTTTCTTAAAACATGGTGCATGTGGGCAATCATAAATGGGACTGGATTAACTTTGGTGTCTGTGAGGCAGCTCTGCATGATAATTAATTCTTTAGCATTCACCTTGTTTGGGTTTTCCCGAGCAAAGATGGTGGATGCTAAAAGAAATCTAAAAACACGAAGGGCAGGATTGTGGATATGAGAAGCAAGTAGGCCATCAAAACATGTTGCATTTTGTTTAGTAATCCTGGCCCAAAATGCTTCAAATGCCCAATCCGTGTCTAAAGGTGCTTCACAAACGGCACCATCCCCATAAGGCCATCCTAACATGGCAGCTAGACCGTCAGGGGAGTAGTCATATTGAACATTAAACATTCTAAATTTTACTCCACCTACGACGCTAGCAGTGTTAGGAGAGACGTTATAAATTAAAGAACTCAAAAATTCGAACGTCAGCCTAGGGTAGGTTGGTGCTTGAGTAGCAAAAATATCATGCATGCCTAGTTTGTCGAGAAGGAAAAATACACTATGGTATATACCTAATGAATATAGACAGTTTTCATCGATATACCTGGTAGAGTGTATTGGTGTTGTCAGCAATTTCTCAAGCCGCTTTTGTTGTCTTTCTCCGGGTTGGCCATCTCGCAAAATGTAGCCGTGATACTCCATAGGATTTTCTTGTGGATGAATATAAAGAGAAAGAATGGGATGTAGAAGTAGTGAAGGTGTGAGGAAGAAAATGAAATAGTGGGGGTATTTATAGGTAGTGAAGAAAAATGGTGGTTGATGAATATTTATGATGGGAATAAATGTAGTGGGGTAGGTATGGATAATAAAGGAAGTTATGGGGGGTTAAGAATGGAAGAAAAATGGGATTGGAAGTGGAAAAAGAGGCAAAATCGGGGGAAAACCGAGCCACTAGCCGTTAGGTGACCGTTACGTCACCGCGGGCGCGGCAGGGATCACCGCGGGCGCGGTCAGGGCGAGCCAAGGTGGGCCGGTCTTGCTTCCTTTCCATTGGGCTTTTCCTTCCTTGCCATTAGCTTCAATTTTTGGAGGTGTACCTAGTTTTCTTACGAACGTGCATATATGTATGTGAATACATATATACATGTATATTTATTTATTTTTATATCAAAATTTTCATTATGGTGACCAGAAAAACAAAAACATTAGTAAATGAAAGATATATATAGAGAAAAAAACACATATGCATATATATATATATATATATATATATATATATATATATATATATATATATATATATATATATATATATATATATATATATATATATATATATATATATATATATATATATATATATATATATATATATATATATATATATATATATATATATATATATAGGTACGGACATCGGGTCACCAAAATAGTTATTAATAATGAAGGAAACAAATAATGCAAATAAAAATGAGTCTGAAAAGGAAATCAACATAATACTAATAATACTAGAACTAGAGATCTTGTGAATAACACAGATCTATCGCCAACCGGGAGGATGCTCTGCAGGAGTGTCTGGGCCACGCAGCTCAGTCAGCTGGCGTCGAATCTCTGCCACCTCGTGAGCTAATTCATCTAACTCACCAGCAAAGGTAACATCATTCAGTTCCAACTGTAAATGAAGGTCAGCCACCTCATTGCGGAGAGTGGCTATCTCAGTGCGCATAGCAGTCAACAGAGTGCGAATATCAGGTTCCTGCAAGCTGAGGTTATTAGTAAGAATAGTAGTGCGTGTAACCTCGGGTCGGGATGTGTGATCTGGAGTAGAGTCCTCGGGAGCAGGAGTGTATTCAGGAGTAGGATCTTCGGAAGCAGGAGTGTATTCTGGAGTGGGATCTTCGGAAGCAGGAGTATATTCTGGGGCATACTCTGATATCTCACCCCAACCTTCTACAGAATAGTTCCAATTAGCAGGGTTGGAAACACAAGTCATCTGAGGGTCTGGCAGTGTGAAGGTGTAAACTTTCTGGTCATCAATGAGCAATCTGTACTGATATGGGTGGAAAGAGGCCCTCCTCATGAGCCCACGATCCATGCAAAAGTCTAAATCCAGGAAAGTATATCCACAGTATGGGGTCAGCTGTGCTATCATACTGTCCAAACCCAAAGCAGAAGCTATCTGTGTCACATTCCCTCCGGAATGAATGAGTCCTACAGCGAATCGAGCAGTCTGCTCGAGGCTCTCTATCAGAAAACCTCCACTAGCTATAGGTCTGGACTGACTGGCATAGTATAGGAAAAGGATCTCCTCAGCGGTGACTAAGTGGTCACAGTAACTCCTCCCAAAGAAAGTGTGGCACAGAATCATCTCGAAGTATCGGAAAGCCGGGTTATGGATCTTCCTGGACAGCTGGGTAGAGGGGTCAAGGCTGGCTCCATCAGTAATGTCCTGCCAAAATTTATCAATATCTTTGTCCATATAGTAACTCAATGGTAACTCAGTGATATCGGTCGGTCCAGTTTGGAAACCAAGAAAATCCCCAAATTCTTTGATGGTCAGGGTATACTCAGTACCAAACAATCTGAAACTTAGGCATCCTCGCTCATCTCCTTCACCCACCCATGGGTTATAATCCACAGAGCTAAGAAACTCCAGAGTAAGGTTCCTGTAGGTTTTGTGGACATCATCAGCATAATAATCCCAGCCAAGTTGGTTGCACAGATACCTAATACTTGGCTCAATCCCGAGTGCCTCCATGCAGCTCTGATCGGGGTACCTAGTGGGTACCATAGGTCTAGCAGATAAGGTAGCAAATTGGGCTTTTTGTGCTTCATCCCTGAAAATCACAACCATACCATCGGGGTAATGCATCCTGAAAATATAAACACAAGAAATTAGTCCAGATAAAACATATATAAATTAATAAAATAAAATAAAATTAAGAATAAACCATGGGTTGCCTCCCATGCAGCGCTTGTTTAACGTCTTTAGCTTGACGATTAGATCTTACTTTATGTGGGTATTGGTGGGTCTATAAGAATATGACTAGAGTAGTCAACAGACAAATCGCCTCCTTTGTATAGCTTCAGTCTTTGTCCATTTACCACAAATGGAGCGCATGAATTGTTTTTGATTTCTACTGCTCCAGACTTTAGAACTTTTGACACTTCAAATGGACCTGTCCATCTTGAACGAAGCTTACCAGGAAAAAGTCGTAACCTTGAGTTAAATAGGAGAACAGGGTCACCAATGTTGAAATCTTTCTTGATGATTTTTTTATCATGCCACATCTTGGTTCTTTCCTTATATATGATGGCATTCTCATAGGCATTCAAGCGAAGCTCTTCCAGCTTGTGAATGTCCAGGATATGTTTTTCTCTGGCTTTTAGGTAATCTAGATTCAAGGATTTAATGGCCCAATAGGCTTTATGTTCTAGTTCGAAGGGTAAATGACAGGACTTTCCATAAACCAATTGATAAGGAGTTGTTCCAATAGGGGTTTTATAAGCCGTTCTATAAGCCCATAAGGCGTCTTTAAGTTTTCCAGACCAGTCTTTTCTGGATAATGATACGGTTTTCTCTAGGATCTGCTTAATCTCCCTATTCGATACTTCTACTTGGCCACTGGTTTGCGGGTGATATGGTGTTGCTACTCTATGTTTTACTCCGTATTTGCTTAGAAGCTTGTCAAATATCTTAGATATAAAATGCGATCCTCCATCACTTATGACTAACCTCGGGGTTCCAAACCTAGGAAAAATAATATTCTTAAACAGTTTGATAACTACCTTGGTATCGTTTGTGGGTGATGCAACAGCTTCTATCCACTTTGAGACATAATCGACAGCTACTAGGATATACTTGTTACCCATTGAGGAAGGAAAAGGTCCCATGAAATCTATACCCCAGACATCAAATATTTCCACTTCTTGGATGTTACTTAAAGGCATTTCATCACGTCTTGAGATGTTCCCAGTGCGTTGGCATCGGTCACATTTTGTAATGTAAGTGTGGACATCGCGCCATACAGTAGGCCAATAAAAACCTGCTTGAAATATTTTGGCGCATGTTTTAGATGTGCTTGCATGTCCACCATAAGGTGCAGCATGACAATGTTTAATGACGTTGCCTACTTCTTCTTCCGGCACACATCGTCTGAATATATTATCTATTCCTCTTTTGAATAGGAGGGGTTCATCCCAAAAGAAGTGTTTAACATCACTAGAAAACTTCTTCTTCTGTTGGTAGCTTAAGTCAGGGGGTATGATATCAGCGGCCAGATAATTCACAATATCTGCATACCATGGTATGTTGTTCAAGGTTGAGATTTCCTCATAGGTCTCTTCTTCAGTTGAGTTTATCCCAGCTATTAATCTTTCATAAGTAGAGTGATCGTCTATAGGTATAAGTTCAGGTTTAAGGTGTTCTAACCTAGAGAGATGATCAGCTACTAAGTTTTCAGCTCCTTTTTTATCCTTAATATCCAAGTCAAATTCTTGGAGTAAAAGAACCCATCTGAGCAATCTAGGCTTAGCATCTTTCTTACTTAACAAGTACCGGATTGCTGCATGATCTGTGTATACTATTATTTTTGCTCCCACCAAATAAGATCGAAATTTATCAATAGCAAAAACTACGGCTAGCAATTCCTTTTCTGTGGTTGTATAATTTAGCTGGGCAGCGTCTAGTGTTCTACTAGCGTAGTAAATAGCATGCAGTTTCTTGTCTTTTCTTTGCCCTAGTACAGCTCCTACAGCGAAATCACTAGCATCGCACATGATTTCAAAGGGTTGTGTCCAATCAGGTGGTCTTATGATAGGTGCTGAAATAAGAGCTTGCTTTAAAACTTCAAAGGCCTCAAGACATTTTTGGTCGAATTCAAACTCGACATCCTTCATCAATAAGTTAGTTAAAGGTTTTGTTATTCCGGAAAAATTCTTGATGAAACGTCGGTAGAACCCGGCATGTCCTAGAAAACTTCTTACTTCCCTAACGGTCTTAGGTGGGTTTAGGTTTTCTATAACTTCTATCTTGGCCTTATCAACTTCTATACCTCTTTCAGAAATAATGTGTCCCAAGACTATCCCTTCATTTACCATAAAGTGGCACTTTTCCCAATTCAACACAAGGTTTACTTCCACACATCTTTTTAAGATTTGTTCTAAGTTTGAGAGGCAGTTTTTGAAATCAAACCCACACACTGAAAAATCGTCCATAAATACTTCCATAATTCCATCTAGGTAGTCTGCGAAAATTGACATCATACAACGTTGGAAAGTGGCAGGTGCATTACAGAGTCCAAAGGGCATTCGTCTATAAGCGAATGTTCCATAAGGGAAAGTAAATGTGGTTTTTTCTTGGTCCTCTGGGTGAATAGGGATTTGGAAAAACCCTGAATACCCATCAAGATAGCAGAAATATGAGTGTCTTGCTAGACGTTCAAGCATCTGATCTATAAATGGGAGAGGGAAATGGTCTTTTCTCGTTGCCTTATTCAACTTTCTGTAATCTATACACATACGCCATCCTCCTTCTGTTCGTTTTTCCACATGCTCACCTTTCTCATTTTCCATAACAGTGATACCTCCTTTCTTGGGTACCACATGGACTGGGCTTACCCATTCACTATCCGAAATTTGGTATATGATACCAGCTTCTAATAACTTAAGAACTTCTTTCTTGACTACATCACTCATGATAGGGTTTATTCTTCTTTGATGTTCTCTTGAGGGTTTTGAATCTTCTTCTAGCATAATCCGATGCATGCATACGGATGGGCTTATACCTTTTAAATCTGAAACTTTATACCCTAAAGCTGAGGGATATTTTCGCAAGGTATCTAAGAGTTGATTTGTTTCTATTTGGTTTAGAGCGGCGCTAATTATAACAGGTCTATTCATCTCCTCATCCAAAAACTCATATCTTAGATTCTTGGGTAGTTCCTTAAGTTCTATAGTGGGTTTCTCAGTACGCGGCATAAGGTCAGGGGTAAGAGCTAAGCATTCGAAAAGGTTGTCGTCAATGTACGGTTCGATACTCTTAAATCCGTCATCCTCTAAAATAGGGGTTGATGGTAATTTGATTAAAGATTCATTTTGTTCGAGCTCATTTACACATTCGTCAATGACGTCGATGACATAACACGCATCTCGTATCACTGGTGCCATTAGAAACTTTGATAAAATGAACTCAATCTTTTCATCTCCTACCTCGAAAGTCAGTTTCCCTTTCTTAACATCTATTATAGCTCCGGCGGTCGATAGGAATGGTCTTCCTAAGAGGATTGGGATGTCTTCATCTTCTTTAATATCCATTACGACGAAGTCGGTCGGAATGTACAACTGACCAATCTTGACAGGTATGTCTTCTAAAATACCCATGGGATATTTGACAGATCTATCAGCTAGTTGTAAGGACATCTTAGTAGGTTGAAGTTCTCCTAATTTTAACCTCTTACAGACGGCCAGAGGCATCAGACTTACGCTTGCTCCTAAGTCTAAAAATGCTTTGTCTATCATATGGTTACCTAGGATGCAAGGGATAGAAAAACTTCCAGGGTCTTTATCTTTCTTGGCGAGTTTATTTTCGGATATAGAATGACATTCTAAAGGCTTGGGATCATCGAGTCGCCGTTTATTGGTCAAAATATCTTTCAAGAACTTAGCATATGATGGTATCTGGGTTATAGCTTCAGTAAAAGGAATCTCTACATGGAGTTTCTCTATTACCTTAATAAACTTTTGGTACTGGTTTTCTACTTTGGTGTTTTTCAGCCTCTGTGGGAACGGAATAGGTGGTTTATAAGGTTGTTGAGTGTTATTCCCTACTTCTGGTTTTGATTGCTTTTCTGGTTTCTCTGGTTCCTCTACCTGGTCTTTAGGTGTAACATCTTCCATAGGTTTTTCTGATGTGCTTAAGTTAGGATTTCTAGGCCCTTAATAAGCAGTTCCACTTCTTAAGGTGATAGAATTTGCTTGGCCTTTTGGATTTGGTTGAGTTTGTCCAAGAAATTGTCCTCCAGGTGCAACTTGTACAGAGGTGTTTTGTGCTACTTGGGAAATCTGAGTCTCAAGCATTTTGGTGTGGGTTATCATCTGGTAAAACTTGGTTGGCAGTTGAGTAACTAGTTCGTTCGTGTGAATGTGTTGGTTCATAAACTCCTTATTTTGCTGAGTTTGAGTCTGAATAAAGGTGTCTATGGTTTCTTTAAGGTTTGGTCTTGGGGGCACTATTTGCATAGGTTGGTTTTGTTTTTGCGTTTGGAATCCTTGAGGTCTCGAAGGTCCGGGATATTGGATAGGGTTATTGTTTTTGTAAGAGAAATTCGGGTGGTTCCTCCATCCAGGATTGTAGGTATTCGAGAAAGGGTTCCCTTGGGTATAGTTAACTTGGTCTGAGCTAGATTCGTTCAAAAGGTTACAGTCAACGGTTTGATGTCCTTGAGTTCCACAGAGTTCGCATTCCGATTGGATTGCTGCTACTGAGGTTGGGTTTTGAGACATGTTCTCGACTCTCAAAGCTAGGGCGTCCATCTTAGCATTAATCATGTCCATGCAACTTACCTCATGCTTTCCTCCATGGCTCTCCTTTTTCTCTACTGTCGCTCGTTCTAATCCCCACTGGGCGTGGTTTTGGGCCATGTCCTCTATTAGGGCACAAGCGTCAGGGTAAGGTTTGTTCATCAACGCTCCGCCAGCGGCAGCGTCTATGGACATCTTTGTGTTGTAATGGAGTCCATTATAGAAGGTATGTATGATTAACCATTGCTCCAGGCCATGGTGCGGACAAGCTCTTAAAAGTTCTTTATATCTCTCCCAGGTATCAAAAAGTGATTCGCCTTGGTTTTGGGTGAAACAAGTGATCAGGTTCCTAAGAACAGCGGTCTTGCTTGGTGGAAAATATCTCGCAAGAAAAGCTCTCCTAAGGTCTTCCCAAGTTGTTATTGAGTTAGCTGGAAGGGCGTCTAACCAGTCGTGAGCTTTACCTCTAAGGGAAAAAGGAAACAGTCTTAAACGGATGGCTTCGGGTGTGGCTCCATTTGCCTTAAGGGTGTCAGCTAACTGGATAAATACCTTTAAATGTTGATTCGGGTTCTCGGTAGCGAGACCAGCGAATTGGTTTTGTTGTACTAATTGTAATAATGAGGGCTTTAGTTCAAAGTTGTTGGTAGTTATAGTAGGGTTTACTATACTAGAACTAGGTTCCTCGTTAGATGGTTGGGCGAATTCCTTGAGTGGTCTTTGGTTACAATATTCTGCCATAGCTCTTCTTATCTTGCGTATAAAAAGACGGGCACGAGCATAACGTTCAAGTTCTACTAAAGGATCTATTAGGTTACCGGTGCTACGATTTCTACGCATCTACCGGCTAGAATAGCCTTAGTCTAAACGGGATAACAATAGGGTACGAAATTTGACGAAGTTGGTCCCCGGCAACGGCGCCAAAAACTTGATGGAGATCTGTAACGTATAGCCTAAATATAGTACTGCAAGTGCACATCCTATCGAAGTAATATATAAGATTATCGAACCACAGAGACCAATTGTCAATCTATCAACTCTATTGCTAAGGTGCTTATCTAAGGTGAACAAGAATATTGATGTGAGTGCAGTGCAACAAAGTAAATGAGCGAGGTAAATAACAGTTTAAAAGACAGGTTGGAATGTAAATCATGTAATCATATATTGGTCCGGTCATGCGTAGATGAAACTACTTATGGGGCAGTATTTTCTATTGATAGCAAAGAATCAATTTAACGGGAACTTGTAGCTTTTGACTACTAAGAACCGAATTTACTCTTTAAATTAAATTCCTTTATTGTCACATATAAAGGGTGCCTTCCGCGTTAAAGAGGTAAACCTATTTTTAAGAAATTGATAGTTTTGACTTAACAGAAAAGTAATTTTACTTGGAAAGATTAACTTAAAGAGACTTTTGGCTTTTGACCAAGAGTCAGATTTCAAACCTACAAACGCGTCCGAAAATAGTTTCAAAATCGTTTTCTAAAAAGGTCAATGATTCCTATTTAACCAATCAACGGCTTTCGCTCTTTTTGTTTGGTTAAATAATAATCAAGTCGTATCATTAGTTTGGACGGCTTTCGATCTTACCCAATAAACATTTAAACATAATTGACTTAAGTTAAAAGCAAAACATCCCCAGAGTATTTTCACTAGCATGATAATTGGAACACGACCATGATGACAATCATTACATCCAAACCTTTATAGTTTAGCCAGACATAATAAGTGCGAGTCTATAAAACGTGTAGACTATGGTAAGAGCATTTAGAGTCTATAAAACGTGTAGACTATGGTAAGAGCATTTAGAGTCTATAAAACGTGTAGACTATGGTAAGAGCATTTAGAGTCTATAAAACGTGTAGACTATGGTAAGAGCAATTATAAGTAAAGAAATTCATTAAAATAGAACCTTGCTCCAGTCGGAGACTTGAATCTGATACAAATCTGCGGAATGGTAAGGCTGGTATGATGAACTTCAACCAAAGTGCTCCAAGACTCGATTACAACTCAATCTACACCGCAATAACTCCCCGATGTGAAGAGATTATTACTTTACAGAAACTGATAGTATATGGCTTAAGATTGTACTAAGCTTGGATGAAACTAAAAAATGAAAATCGAAAACTATTTATAGAGGATCCTTGAGATGCGTAAAGACCAGCATGCCCCTCAACTTCTTCTGAGCGGGAAACTTTTGTGAAGGCTGCGGGCGCGGTGGCAGTGGCCGCGGGCGCGGTGGCTGGAACTGCCAGATCGTGGGAACGTGGCAGTTGGTCTCTGGGTGAAAGTGGGCCACGTCATCGCGTTCCCTGTAGCCGGCGCGACACTGAACGCCATAAGTGCAGAATATCTTGAAAAACCCTAATTTCTTGGCGTTTTGGCTCGTTTCTTCACAGAAGGCTCTGAAATGACAAGAATCCTGAAAACAAAGGAAAAAGGAACATAATACGAGAAAATGATAATAAAAACTAAGGAAAACATGTGATATTTGAGTCAGAAACATAGTGCGATTTAGTGCGATCAGAATCCGGAGTGGATGGGTACCTGCATTTTGTGAGTGTGGGTGTGTGTAAGGGATAGCCACCTTTAAACAAATAAAATGTAAAAGTAAAGAAAATGAACACAAAAGTTTATATATGAAAACGTTCATGATTCATTAAAAATGGCATATGAAAATGAAGAATCAAAACCCTTACAAATGGACCTATATGCCCCGGGTAAGGCATAAGGCGAGAAGAGTGTACGAATTGTTTAATAATTATTACAGACCAAACAGGAAATGTTCAAAAGATAAATTACTGATTGATGAAAGTAATGGGAACGAAGTCTTTCGCCTCCCAGTTGTTCGGTCCTCCTTCAGTGGTCGGGAAAATACAATCTTCAAAATTGCTCTCATCTTCAACATCTTCCAAAGCATGAACTCTGTGATGAGTGATCTTTAATGGTGGTCCTCCAGCCCGGGAGCGACGCACAGATTTCTGACTAGAGGCAGTGAAACCCAAACCGAACTTATATGTCTTGTAAGGAAAATCTGGTAGTTGACCCCAACTGTGCTTCCTCCTTCCTTGACTACAGCCTCTGCATCTTTAAGGGATGACATCCGAGACACAGGTTTGGTAGTGATGGGCACATCAGTCATTATCTTGGCTACAGTAACTTCAGGAGAAACCTCTTCAAAGTGTTGGAAAGGTGTTTCTATGAATTCACCATCTAACTCCACGTAGCAGAAAGAGTTAAGGTGGCTTATCATATACTCCTCCTCACCATGAACTGTTATGATCTTACCCTAGACTGGGTATTTGAGCATCTGGTGTAGAGAAGAAGTGGCTTCCCTAGCATTGTGGATCCACGGTGTTCCAAATAAACATGAATATGAATGATGGATGTCCATCACATAAAATGTAGAGTTGAAAATTTCCGTTCCCACCTTAATTGGGATGTCCACTTCTCCGTGAACCATCCACTTAGAACCTTCGAAGGCTCTAACAATGATATTATTGGGCTTTAAGGTCAAACCTTCACAATCTAGTCTGCCCAATGCTTTCTTTGGTAGGACATTTAAAGATGAACTAGTATCAACCAGAACATGAGCAAGTGTGGTCCCTCTGCACTCTACCGGAACATGCAGCGCATCATTATGCTTTCTTACCTTAGATGTTAGATTGACGTCAGAGAAGCCAAGACCATTGTCGGCTGTAAGGCTAGCTACACACTCTTGAAACTGATCCGCATAAGTTTCTTGAGGCACGTGTGCCGTCTTCAGGAATTTGATCAAGGCTTTGGCATGAGCCTCGGAACAGAGCAATAATGCCAGCATGGAGATTTTTGAAGGGGTTTGCCCCAATTGTTCTATAACATCATAGTCGCTCTTCTTAATTATCTTTAAAATCTCCTCCATTTCATTTTGGGTGGTCTCAGGGATAACCAAAGGCTGGGCCCTCATCCTGACGGGGGCTTCTTCGATTCCCTTACCTTTATCAGTAATGACAGCAGAGGGTACAACTTCAGGAGTAACAATTTCTTCGATCACTGGACTTCGCACATATATCTTGACTGGCACAAGAGCACTTGAGGGTCCGAAGATTGCCCTTGGAGGAGCAATCTCCGGAGAGAAGATTCTTCCTCTACGAGTGATCTTACTTGTCCCCACAATATTTCCTATATCAGAAGTTTCTTCATTGGATTTCTCTTCCACTGGTTCAATCTGCTTAACACCGTGGTAGAAAATCTCTCCTCCATAATTCCACGGTATCATCTTATTAGACTTGTATGGTATAGGCCCCGACATAGTAATCTTCAGCGGTACAAACTTTGGATCGGGTGTAATCCTAACAGGTCTTTTGAGGACCTTGGAAAGATTGTCGGAAATGGTAATTATAGCAATATCGTTGATTGGAGTAACAGGAGTAACAGGAGTTTTCTGAAAGAGGATCTCTTGATTATGCATTAGGCATTGGACGCCTAACTTCAATAACGGACATCCGGATTGTAGGGACGAACAAAAGTAACAATCTTTTTCACAGCCTGGGAAAATCCCGACTTTCAACAGATTCATCTTGATTATTGGCAAAGGGGTCATTAAGTCATCAACAACAGCAACATACAGATCCTCTTCAATAGCATGGGCACTGTGACCATGCTTCGGCATTGGGGCAGAAATCACATTCGGCTTTTCGGGCGCATCGAATCCTACCTCCTTGGCATCTATTAAATCCTGGATCTTGTTTTTGAGAGTCCAACAGTTGTTGGTGTCGTGCCATATGCTATCTGAATGATAAACACATTTTGCGTTGGGATGGTAATGTGGAGAAGTGGTATTTGTATTCTTTAGTGCTTCTCTCAAATTAGCAAGGTTTACTTTCAGGAGATGGGGAAGGACCTGAGCGGGTGTCATGTTAATCTGGGTATATTGTCGTTGTGGCCTTTCTACCCTTTGTTGATAGGTTCTGGGTTGATCATTCCTTGGTTGACTATTTCTAGACTGATCCGATGCGGACTTCTGAATTAATATGCCCCCACTACTTGCCGGTGTTCCTCTCTTCCCCGTCCTCTTTGAGAGTATATAGTTGAGACTTCTTTTTTAGCTGGAAAAGTTTTCTTGATGGCAGCAGAAGCAGAGGTGTCCTTCTGAATTTTACCGCTCTTGATGCCAGCTTCAACTCGTTCACCAGTCAGAATTAACTCAATAAACCCCGCCGATGAACTCCCTATCAGGTGATTAAAGAATGGACCAGACATCGTCCCCAAAAATATATCAACAAGCTCTATTTCAGACAATGGTGGTTGCACCCTTCCAGCCAAGTCCCTCCACTTTTGGGCATACTCTTTAAACCCTTCATTAGAGACCATACCCATACTCTATAGTTGATTACGAGTAGGCGCTAAATCAGCATTATATTGATATTGTCGATAGAAAGCAGCAGCCAAGTCCTCCCAGTTATGTACATTAGCCCTCTCAAGCTGGTAGAACCAGTCCAATTGTGTACCCGACAAACTATCTTGAAAAAAGTGGACCCACAGATCCTTATCAGAAGAGTGAGGTTGGATCTTTCTGACGTAAGACCGCAGATGCATCTTTGGACAAGACAAACCGTCGTATTTAGAAAATGTAGGCACTTTGAATTTGGGGGGAATGACGATCCTAGCAACCAACCCTAGTTCTTCGAAATCCAACCCAGGTACCCTTTGTACCTCCATGGTTGCCAGCCGTTCTTCCAGATTCTTATACTTGTCGTCCGCAGAAGGATACTGCTGCTCAGAGTAATCTTCATCCTCTTCAACTTCTTCCTCTTCAGCCTCAGACTCGGAAGGTACTGCAGCTCGTTTTCCTTTGCCATCCCCTTCATCAGACGTCGAGGGGAAATCTAGGACTCTCCTAGCTTGGTTCTCAAATATTCTACCCAGAGTGGCTACACCAGCCCTTTTCTTTTTCCTTTTCCCTTTTTCCTTTTCTTTTTCTTTTTCTAACAGTGCTTTAAGGTCCTCTTGACCCTTTGCCAAGGTCATGAGGAGTTGTTGGAACTGTGAATTATGTGCTTGTAGGTCTTTGACCATCTGCTCTATATCCATCTTGCTGAAATAAACAACAGAAAGATAAGGAAACCTGGTGTGAAGACCTGTTTAAGCATATGATAAATGATATGTATTCATGTAATGCGTTCAAGGATTCAGAAATTCAAAGTTGTTGTAAACAAAAAAGAACGCACGCCATATTAATAAGATAGAATTTGTTAGTACATAAGTGCCCCATGGGCAAAATAATACAAAATTCTAAGGTAAAAAGACATTGCGCATCCTCTTTGGTGAGATGTAGGTGTTGAGAGTCTGCTCTTCATGGAGTCGACGAGTAAGTTCCAAAACCTTCTTTTCACTGGCGTAGAAGCTGGCTTCAAAAGTGTTCCATTCTTCCATGAGCTGTATCCAACTCTTTTGCAAATCTTCCAATGATGTTGGCATGTCAGGGTGTAGGAGGGTGTATGGAACCTCTCCTTCCATAACAGGCTCTTTGATCACAGGGAGAATGTAGGGGTAAGGCATCATAAGACTCTGGGCGCGGGTTCGTACCCACTTGAGGTAAGGCTCAAGGGGGATGGAATTATTGTGTCCCAGTGTCTTACTGTCCACTTTGTTGGGCATCCTCCAAGATCGGATGAACCTTTGTCGAGGTCCTTGAGCGTCATTGTCGAAGTTAAAAACCATGTCCGGAATCAGCATGTCATGTGGGCTATCCATTCGGGCATACCCAAATTATCTCAGAGCCAAACAGGGGTTGTAGGTAATGCCTCCCCTAATGCCAAGTAATGGGACATTAGGGAATTCCCCACAACGATCAATGATGATGACATTTTCTCTGGACCGAGAACACCAATGAACATCAGAATGTGTAAGAGTCATCAACCGTTGCGACCACCTCAAACCTTATTCATTCTTCAAGACTGATTGGGGAAGGTGAGAAATAAACAACCTTGCTAGAAGAGGAGTAAAACACATGAGAACACCTCTTTTCCTCATTGTTCATGTGTGAAATGAGTGTAAGATGTCCCCAAGCAATGTAGGCACAGGATTCCGAGATATGAAAATCTTGACAGCATTCACATCTATAAGCTGATCAGGGTTTGGGAACAAGATCAACCCATAGATGAGAAGTGCTACAATCTCCTAAAAACCTTGCAGATCTAGAGAATTCCAACATTCTTGTGCCTTCTCAAACAGAAACTTTGCCAAGAAACCCTTGACACCACTTCTAGTTTCCCAATGACCTTTGATATCAGATGGTTGCAAGTGTAAGGCTTGAGCAACATCTTCGGGCTTTGGCTCTCTTTTTGTACCGTTGTAGGGTAGTTGATGGAGAATAGGAATCCTCAGAAGTTGAGAAAATTCCTCCAAAGTAGGTATTAGTTGGTAATCAGGAAATGTAAAGCAATGGTGTAGGGGTCAAAGAACTGGAAGAGAACTTTCACCATGTCTTCTTCAATGTTGGAGTTGACCAAGTTGAGAAGTCTACCATATCTTTCACTGAAGGGAGAATTCTCTGGAATCTTAGAAATAAGCTCCTTGAGTAGAGGAGGGATTCTCACAAGGTTGACCTGACTAGTTTTGCTGCGGAGTGATTCCATGACCTACAAAACAGGAACAAAGATGAAGATCCAAACCCTTGAAATGGTTAGTGGATGCAAATGATGCTTCATGATGCTCATGATGTATGCACAAGTATATGTACAAGAAAATCACACAAGATCTTAGTTTCAGGCTTGCATTGGGTTTCATAGGTAAGTATCCTCTTGAAGTTTAGTTGGCTCAACTCGTCCTATAAATAGTAACCGGGTTCTAAGGAGCTCAAAATCACCGGATTATTTTCTGTGTTCATTGTTTTAGTTTAGCCACTTTACTGGCGACCAAAATATTCCAAGAAAACAACCCTCAATGAGTGTAGTATCGAGTATCTACCAACTTCCGACTACACCAAAGCCGGTCACTACCCCTAATAAGGCCAAGATGGTCAAGTAAAGGTTCTAAAAGTCCATTAGTGCTTCATGACATCACTCAGCAGCCCCGTATTCTCTTTGAATGACTCAAAGGCTACCGGTACCCACAAATATGTCGCACTAATATAGCTATTTCTTCAACCATGTCAGTATACCCCACACATTTTCCTCAACGTATTGCTATTTACCTATGAATGTTTTCCAAAAATCCGGGTGGAGGATCCAAACCCAAATAATAGAACCAAATGTAATGCAATCAAAGCAAACAAAGTAAGCATGTAAAGGTGATCTAAACCCTAAGGTAACCCCACTTTTAGATTTTTCCCCAGCAGAGTCTCCAGTTCTGTGATACGGTGGGAGAACTGACTTGAAGTTTTGTGTTTGTGTTCGCATTTGTTCGGTTTAGCAAGAGTCGCCACCGACTTTTTATTTTATCCAAAGGAAAGGTCAAAAAGCACAGGAAAGACCTTTGAGATGTTTTCTTGGGTTCGGGGGGTAGATTATGAAAAGGGAAGGTACAAGCACCCTTTTCATCCATGGTTATCCATGGGCTCTTAGTTACTTGTTTAGATCACTTGCTTTGATTTTCCAATTGTTTGAAATGGTGCTTTGTGTGTGGTTTTGAAAATGTTTTGAAAAGAGGCCATCGTTGTGGCAACCTTTGTAATGATTCTTGTTTGAATATATACAAAGGTGTTTGTCTTTTGAAAAGATATTTCAATGTTTGAAAGTTTGATTTGGGAAATGTTTTGAAGTTGTATTCTGAGGTGTGTTTGAAAATAGCAACGATGTTTTGCAAGTTTTGATCAAGTAACTAAGAGTTGTCTACCCTATTTTACTCAAAGATCTTTCCTACACATTTTTAACCCTTTTGACAGTGTGGTTTTACCATTGCATTTGGTAAACAACCTTGTGTTTGGATGTTAAACGGGACAGGTGCGGGTCATCGTATTGAACATGATAGCAATTGTGCTAAGTATCTTTAGCAATTTTGTGAGGGACTAGATCATTATGTGTAGGCAACCAAGATAGCGTCATCGAGGGACTATGATCTTTTGTTTTGTTTTTGTTTTGCCAAGATACTCAACATGTATAACATGGCCATTTTAAAGGCAACAAGTGGGTGAAACCCTAGGGGTGCAAGTGTGTATAGTGTATTGATTTCAAGTTGTTTATTCTTGGATTAGGTCATCTAGCGATTGATTTTGAATCTTGCCATACACGCCTAATTACTACACAGTATATTGAAAGCAATAAATTGCGGGAATTAAAAGTCTAAGCTATTACAAAAGTATCTGGAGATGGAGGTACAATTATTACAAATGGGGATGAGTCTCGCAAGAATAACAATGTCCAAATATCAAGTATTACAACCAAATCGAATTGTCGCAATTCAATATAAAGTTATAACAAATTATGAAATAACGAAAATCAATAAATTATGGAATGCATGTATTTACTTGAAAATAAACAAATAGAAATCTATTCTAAAAAAAAGAAAGATTAAATATTATATCATTATTATTCTTTTTGTATTTTATTAATTATGTAAATAAAAAGTTTAAAGGAAGAAAATTAATTAAATAAAATCTTTATTATTTTTGGTGTTTTCTTGTTAAACGTAAGAAAAATAATAAAAATAAATGATTAAAACTAATTAAGAAAAATCAAAATTATTTTACAAAAATGAAACTTTAATATCTTACTAGTATATTTAAAAAAAAGAAATAAAAAGATAAATTAAAAAAGAAAATTAACTAAAATATTAATTTATAAAAAAAGAAAAGTATTGAGTTTTTTATGAATTTTATTTAAAAAAAGGGTGAATTAAAACAAAACGAAAATGGGCTTTAGGGTTTGTGTTTGAGGTTAGGCCCAAATGAAAATAAAAAGAAGTGAGGTCAGAATGAAAAAAGGGGGTAAGCCAATAATTGTTATGGGCTTAATGAGGTTTGGGGCCAGAAAGGCCCAATGCTCAAGCTTGCAGTGTTTAGGGTTTGTGGAACAATTAGGGTTTGTTCCTTGTTTTACAGCGGCGCCGTTTCTCCGTTCTCCCTCTTCATATCTCTCACTCAAAAACGCTCTGACCTTCCCCTAAGCCCTAGCCGCGGAACACCGTCCCTCACTGTCTAACTTCCTCCTAACGACCACTGGCCTTGTTTAAACAGTATGGTTCATTCTTTGTTTTGAGTTTTACAGTTCATTGTTTAAGCTTGCTTTGTTCTAGTTTGATTTGTTTAACCTATTAAATCATGTATCTAAGATGCAGTAAAGGGATATACCTGTGAGATTTTCTGGAAAAAATGGAGAGGTAAGAGGTTGGAGCGGCGACGTTCCTTGGTGGCTAGAGGCGGAGGAGAGATGATGACTAACGCGTGGGCTTTGGTAACTTCTCCTTTGTTCTTAAACTTGAATGTTGATGATGATTATTTCTGAAACCTTGTTGATATTTCTTTTCCTCTCTCTTGAACTATGATGATGCTTTATTCTGAAACTTTTGATGTTGGTGTTGTTGAACTGTTTGCTTGGTTTGGGAACTTGTTAACAGGTTTGGACTGTTGAAGGGAAATTTGGTTCTGTTAGCTTTGACTGTGTTCTGCAGTTTGGCTTGTTGTGCAGTTTGAGTTGTTATGTTGTTTTGTTTTTCAGTTTTTGCACCTTTGAGTTTGATAACAGGTTTTCAGTTTGTGGTTAGCAGGCTTGGCTGTTGAGAAACTGTTGTGCTGTTTTGAACTATTATTCAGTTTAACAGGTTAAGGGGTTTTTGCAACTTTAGGCTTGTTGCTTGAAACTGTGATGCAGTGTTTTGTGGCTTTGGCAGTTTCAGGCTTTTGGAAGCTTTTGGGTTTGAAACTGTTGAAGGTTTTTTGGGAGAGTTGTGAAGGTTTTGACAAAATGTTCTCTCCTCCCTGACTTTGTGTTGTTTGATGTAGTTATATCCTTTTGCCTTTTGTTTTTGCAAATTGTGACAGCCTTTTGCCTAACTGTACAATCTCCAAAAAGGTGATATCTTTTCTCTCTTTCTCTCTCAATGACAAAGCAATCTTTTTTTGCTTTTCCACTTTTTTCTGAAAAGTTTTGCCTATTTCCTGGAAAGTGATGAAAAAGCTATGACAAGCTTTTTGCTTGTCATTTGGTTTACCTCCTGCATTTTGCCTGCTGCATCTGCACTTGTACTTGCTGCCTGCTACATTACTACTGCATTTGTACTTGCTGCATCCAGTTTGCTTTGTTCAGTTTGCTTCAATGTTTCAGTTGCTTAGTACAGTTTGGCTCCGGTTTGCCTTAGTTGCCTTGTACAGTTTGCCTTGCTGTTTGGTTAAGTTGCAATGCTTCAGTTTGCTGACTTTGTTTGGCCTTGTTGCAATTTGGCCTACTCTGTTATTTAGTGTTTTGGCGCCTTAATGCTTTTTAATAGATTTTCTTTTGCATTCTTCTTTTTGCATTTTTTTATTTTTCTCTTTGTGAACCAAGAAGAGCAATCTTATTGTGATTTGCAAAGAGGAAAATAAAAAACATGATGAACAATAGCACTCTGATTCAAGACAGCTAACTTTAATGATGAAAATTTTCCTTTTCTTTTTTGTTTGAAAATTCTATTTAATTAACTGTACTAATCTTCTTTTCTTTGTTTTTCTTTCATGTGAGCACAACTTGGGTGATGACAAAGCAGAGGAAGCAGAAGACTTTGAGCATGGGAGCAATGGAGTAATAGAAGCTTAGGCTTTAGACTTTTTCTTTGTAACTCAGGGATAAATATTCAAACAAATGTACCAATTTAATTTTCAAATACAATAAGTTGCATAACTTAAAGCATTTAAATAATAAACTGTATTGTAACATTTTTTTGAAATAAATGAAAAAGTCTTTTATCCAATAAAACTCTTCTACTGTCAATAACTTGCAATTCTTTCTTTGCATCTTTACTTAATCCTTTAAGATTCTCAGATCAAAATAATTGAAATTGCCTTCCAACAATTCTAATACAGATAACTTAAACTTTAAGTAATCAAATAACTTTGCAATCTCGTAACCTTGCAACAGCATTCCAATCAAAATACGCATTGTGTATTCCAATAAACAAGCAAGCATTTCATTCCATTCACAATCAAACGTCTTAACAGATGCACATTGTCTGGTTAACCTGGATCAGACAAAACCTGAAGATTTCAAATGACCATCTCAGCTCCTATCTCTTATCCCAGATAAACAAGCCTTGAGAATAACCAGCAATCTTTCAGTAGGCTTAAAAAGTGTGAAAACATGTGACAGTTAATTGAATTTCTGAGAATTCAGTTTCTTCTGAGAAATGCGAGAGAAACCCTAATTCTCGATTTACTGCCAAAGAAAAGCTTGTTTGATCGATTCTTGATCCAATCTTGAAAATCTGAGAAAACCCTAGGGTTGTGATTTCTTGTGAAAAAGGGAGGGCAAATTTTAGGGTACAACGGAATGTGAAAAGAGTGGAGGATATCCCCAAGCAATGTAGGCACCGGGTTGCGAGTCATGAAGATTTTGACAACACTCACATCTATGAGTTGGTCAGGGTTAGGGAACAAGACCATCCCATAGATGAGAAGAGCTACAATCTCCTCAAAAGCTTGCAAGTCTAGAGAATTCCAACAGCTTTGGGCCTTTTCAAACAGAAACTTTGAAAAGAAGCCTTTGACACCACTTCTAGTTTCCCAATGTGTTGTGACATCAGAGGAGTGCAAGTGTAGGGCTTGAGCAATCTCTTATGGCTTTGGATCTCTTAACGTACCGTTGAAGGGTAGTTGATTGAGAATAGGAATCCTCAAGAGTTGAGAAAATTCCTCCAAAGTAGGCACAAGTTGGTAGTCAGGAAATGTGAAGCAATGATGCAAAGGGTCAAAGAACTGGAAAAGAACTTTCACCATATCCTCCTCAGTGTTGGAAGTGACCAAGTTGAGAAGACGACCATGCCTCTCGGTGAATGGAGAATTCTCAGGAATCCTTGAAGCTAGCTCCTTGAGTTGTGGAGGAATTCTTACAAGTTTGATTTGGACAGTTTTCCTGCGAAGTGAATCAATAACCTACAAAATAAGAACAAAGATGAATCTCCAAAATCCTTGAAATGGTTAGTGGATGCATATGATGCTTCATGATGTCCATGATGTTATGCACAAGTATATATGTACAAACAAATCACACAAGTTCCTAGTTTAGGTTTGCATGGGGTTTCATAGGTAAGTACCCTCTTGAAGTTTAGTTGGCTCAACCTGTCCTAGAAATAGTAACCGGGTTCTAAGGAGCTCAATATCACTGGATTGTTTCCTTGTTCATTGTTTCAATTCAGCCTCTTTATTGGCGACTGAAATATTCCAAGGAACCAACCCTCAATGAGTGTAGTATCGAGTATCTACCAACTTCGGACTGCACCAAAGCCGGTCATCTCACTACATCCTAAAAGGCCAAGTTGGTCAAGTAAAGGTTCTAAAAGTCCATTAGTGCTTCATGACATCACTCAGCGGCCCCGTATCTTTTTGATTGACTCAAAGGATACCGATACCCACAAATATGTCACACTAACATAGCTATTGCTTAGACTATGTCGGTATACCCCGCACAGTGTCCACAATGTATTGTTATTTACCTATGAATGTTTCCCAAATCCGGGTAGAGGATTCAAACCCAAAAAGTAGAACCAAAGTTTAAAGCAAACAATTCAAGCAAGATAAGCATGTAATTGTGATCTAAAACCCTAAGGTAACCCCACTTTTAGAATTTTCCCCAGCAGAGTCGCCAGTTCTGTGATACGATGGGAGAACTGACTTGAGGTTTTGCGTTTTGTGTTTGCAAATGTTGCGGTTAGCAAGAGTCGCCATCGAATTTTCTTTTATCCAAAAGGAAAGGTAAAAAAGCACAAGAAAGACCTTTGAGATTGTTTTTGGGTTCGGGGGTAGATTATGAAAAGGGAAGGTTCTAGCACCCTTTTCATCCATGGTTTTCCATGGGCTCTTAGTTACTTGTTTAGATCACTTGCTTTGCTTTTGCAATTGTTTGAAATGGTGCTTTGTGTGGTTTTGAAAGTATTTTGAAAAGAAGCCATCATTTTGGCAATCTTTGTAATGATTATCATTCGTAAGAATGTATACAAAGATGTTTGTCTTTTGAAAAATGTTTCAATGTTTGAAAGTTGTTTGGAAATGTTTTGAAAATGTGTGTGTGTGTTTGTTTAAAAATAGCAAGGATTGTTTGCAAATTGATCAAGTAAATAGAAGCATTCTACCTTTGATGTTGTTGACTTACCATTGCTTTGGTAAACAACCCTATATTGGGATGTTAAACGGGACGGGCGTGGGTCATCGTATGACCATGATAGCAATGGTGCTAAGTATCTTAGCAAGTTGTAGGGACCAAGATCATTTGTTTAGGCAACCTTTTGATAGCGTCATCGAGGGACTATGATCTTTTTTTTGTATTGTTTTGCCAAGATACCTAGCATGCATACCATGGCCATGTTTTAAGGAAACCAAGTGGGTGAAACCCTAGAGGTGCTTGTGTGAGATGTGTTGTCATTTTACATGCATTTTTGTCTTGTATTAGGTCATGCTATTTGTTTGATTTTGTCTTATCATACAAACCCTAATTTACTAAACATGTATATAATGCAATAAATTGCGTAAAGTAAATCTAAACTATTACAAAAATATTATGGGAGGGGGGATACAAGTTTTGAATGGGGGATATTGCTCAAAATAAAACCCTAATTCACTATTACAACCCAATTGAATATTTGCAAATTAAATAAATAAACAAATATTAAAAATACAATAAAAATGTAAATATGCAAAAAATGTTTTGTAATTGATTTTTTGTATGAGAGAATTAATTATTTAAACCCTAAAAATAAGAGAAAAATAATATTATTATTTTTTGAAAGGGAAAACCCTAATTTTGTTTCAAAAGAAAATAGGTTCTATATCATTTATTTTATTCATTTATGTACAAGAAATAAATAAATAAAAATATTTACAAGTATTAAAAAAAATATGTGTGGAAATAATATTTTATGTATATGAATAATAAAAATAAAAATGTATGATATTTATTTAAATATATTCACAATTTATTTAAGAAAATAAAGTATATTATTACCAATAAACTATTTTTTATGCCAAAAAAATAATAAAAATAATAAAATAAAAATGCAAAAATTAAGAAAATATTTTTGGGATTTTTTAATGTTCAGAAAAAAAATAAATGCAAATCAAAATATAAAATATGCAAGAAAATACAAAAATATAAAATAATAAGTCATGGGGGTGCAAATAGTGGATCAGGGGGTATGGGAAGTAAAACAGCAAGCCCAAGCGCGTCAGGCCCAAGCCAGCTTCATCCATGTCCTCCAGCCAACGTTCTGCGCGCGTTTTGCCTTAAACTTGTATCTTGCTATTCTTTGCATAAAATCAAAAACTTGTAACATGAAAAATATAGCTCATGATCTCACGATTCCAGTGATATAAAGTTTGTAAACTAACTCTAAAAGACCAGGGAGAATTTCAGTGGCCCTAATTCCTGACCTAATTTTTTCATGAACTTCAACAATCAAATACTCTTAGCTCAGTTAATATAAATGACAACTATGCATATGTACAGCTTAAGCAAGTTAAGGACTACATTTTTGCTTCACAAATCAAAGCTTAAGGGTGCCTAAATAAGGAGATAGAACTTTGAAAAATACCTTGTTTAGTTGAGTTTGGATATGGCAATGTGGGGACTTTGAGTGAGGCCTGAAGATCGTGTGAGCTTCCTTGAAGTTCTCTCAAGCTTTTCCAATGCTTAGCTGGCCTTGTAGATACTTGAATCTCCTTGTAGAAGTCAACCTGCAACCTTCCAAAATGAAAATGGTGAAGCTTGAAATAGGGGTTACAGTTGCAAGACAAGGGCCTGGATAGTTTATGTAGGATGTATGTAAGGTGTTTCAAGTGTTGAATCCAGAAACACACGAGGCAATATTGAAATGGCTTTGATTTTACAGAGGCTGCCCTGTTTTGGGCAGAAATGTGGTTTTATATGTTTTGGAGTGTTTCAAATGCTATGGATTCGTTTATTTTTATTGAGACAAGTTTCTAAAGTTGTTTCAAATGATCCAAAGTCTTCTCTTTATCATATATCCAAGTCCTCTTGACTTTTGCAAGTTTGCTTGCTTTTGAAGAAAGTTTGAGGTGACAATGCCAAAGGCCTGTACAGGCTAGCTTATGGACTGCATAGAGTTGGTACAAGTTGCCTGATGTTGGTGGATCTTGTTTGCAACAAAAGATCAGGTCCATGGCTCAAGAAATGTAAAGTTGGAGAAAGCAAGCTTTATCAAAGTAGTATTGTGAACTTTATGCCATTTTTGGATTAATTCATTGTGCAATGCTTCAAAAGTCAGAACAAGACCATTATCCATTGAGTTTGCATTTAATTATGGAGTGTATAAGGGATTAGGACCTGTAATGCAAGGTACAAGCATGCTAGGACAGATTTGCAACTTGAAGCATTTGTAAACATGGCTTGAACAAAAGTGATAAATTGTCATTTTCTCTTCTTCGATTCTCGCTAACCACAAATGATCTTGGAGAGTTCTTGGACATTTTGGAAAGATTGTAAAATTCTATACAATCCATCTTTGAAATGAATTTTGAGATACCTCTTGGAACTAGGTGAAAAATTCCCATGAAGTTAGGTCAAAAACCTGCCTAAATTAGGGCAAATTTTCACTAAGTTAGAAAGTTTATGGACCCTTGTTCACAAAATCATAACATGAGATCCAAGCATCTTTTGGGAAAACTTTGTGAATAAAAGTTGTAGATTTCTTGGAGGACTACAACTTTCATGTTGGATGTTTTCTTTGAATCTAATTGCAACATGGTGAAAAAGTTGTGGAAAGTTGGGGGAAAAAAAGAAATTTTCATAACTTAGAAAATTTCTAAGTTATGAAAATTTTTCAAATTGAAACCCTAATTTGCAAAATTGATTTTCTTGATCAACAAGTTTCATATTTTGACATATCTTGATGAATTATGACCCTTGGCACTTGATTTTGACCAAAAAGTCAAAGTTTGAGTTTTCAGTGTACAGTTGACTTTTGATCAGTTGACTGCAAAATTCATTTGTCACCCCTATGCATTTGAAATCTTTTGAACTATGTGATTAGGTCAATATGATGCCATTGAGTCCTTGAAATCATGTTTGAACCCAATTGGTCATTGGCTAGGTTAAAAAATCATAAATTGCCCTTTCTCAGCAAAAACCCTAATTTTGACCATTTTGCCCTTTTGATGATCTGATCAAATTTCTTGAGGAGTTGTGGTCCAAACTTGATCAAGTGGTACATAGGAGTCTATAATGTTGTTGTGGATTAAAAATTATGAAGTTTGACTGTAAATTGGCCATGGTTGACTTTTCCCCCAATACAGCTGATTTTTAGGTCAACTGTCCAATTGACTTGGCAAAAATGTGATTCAAGGCTTGAAACTTGGTATGAGAAATATTAGGGGTCAAAGATGGTGTATGAAGGTCACATGAAGCATTGATGGTCCAAAAATTCTTGTGCAAACACAAACCCTGATTTCAGGTCATCAGTGCAAGGAGATGTCTTGAGCTGAGCAAACCCTAATCATGTCTGGAGTCCAAGAAGTCTTGTGAGAAAAATCTTGATAAATGAGAGGGAAAATTTTGGGGTACAACAGGACAGATTTCACAACACGTAGCGCTGTGAGCACAAGAAAAAAAAACATGAGAATGTTAATGTTGTTACAACAAGGAATGAGAAATATGTTGAAGAAAGGAAAGATGAGGTAAAATTTGATGATTGTATCATAGAAGTAGATATGGAAATGAGAGATAACAAGATAAAACAAGAAGAAGTGGTATCACTTGTGAATTTAGTTGAAAATAAAACTAAACCAGTGAGAAAGTTGTTGTATCCATCTCGAGTGGCAAAGAAGGACACAAAAGAGAAAAAGTTTGATTAATTTGTCCAGTTGTTCAAAAAGCTAGAGATCAATATGCCATTCTTTGAAGCACTCGAGAAAATGCCTTTGTATCATAAATTCATGAAGGAGGTATTATCAAAGAAGAGATTAACAGGAGAGGGATCAGTGCCTGGTGATGATAAATTGTGTGTAATTGCATCCGAGAGGAAAATACCTGTCAAGCAGAAGGATCCGGGGACAGTTGCAATACCATGCACCATAAAAGAAAGAACTTTCAATAGGGTTCTGGTTGATTCGGGCTCTAGTGTGAGTTTAATGCCATTATAAATTTTCAAGAAGCTCGGTATTGAGAAGATAAACGGGAGTGGGACAAAATTGAAATTTGTTGATCACACCATGAAGCAGTCATATGGGATAGATGAAGATGTATTAGTAGAAATTTACAATTTTGTTTTCCCAGTTGATTTTTAGATCATGGACATACCTGAAGATGGAGAGACTCCTATCATTCTTGATCGACCATTTATGCTGACTAGCTGATGAAATTTTGATATTGAGATATGTAATCTGACATTGAAATCATTTGATGAGGATATAACTTTGAAGGTGTTGGAGATCAAAAAGTAGGGTGCAGGTGAAAAGAATCAAGCTTCAGCTTGTATGTTAAAATTATCTTGAGACAATAGAAGTTTGAAATCACCCCCAAAAAAAGTCTCCAGCATAAGCTCTCAGGTGGCATCAGCTCCAGCGTCTGTCAAAATTCCTAAGTTCATTCAAAAATCCATGAAGAAAAAGAAAAAAGGAACATCAAGGAGTGGGTATGGAATATGGGAGAGACTTGAGGCAAGGAGTGGTTCATACTTATTAGCTAAATGAATTATGGGTTGCGGAAAGGGCAAGTAACAAGGTGTGGAAGAGGAAATACCCCTCATAAGGGGATGAACCGTCGATCTATGAGACGTTAAATGAGGCGCTTCATGGGAGGAAACCCACGCTTTTAATAACTTAGTTTTTCTTTTTGTGTTTGTTTCATTTTGTCTACAGGTAATAAAAAGGGAGTCTTACTGGTAAAATCTAGGAGGTAGCAGCATGTGTTGCATTTCCCTTAGCGAGTCACCTTCCTCGAGCTTGTTCTGAAACGTAGGGGTCAATGTTTAGTTCAAGTTTGGAGGGTTTTTATTGATTTTGGTTTCTAATTATTTGTTGGTTCTATGCTAATTGTTGTGTAAATCCACAAGTTGAAGTCCTTCCCAAATTTTGCCAAAAAATTTTGTTTTCTTCAAGAACTTGTTTCTCATAGATTTCAAGAATATTATATAGAGACAAAGGGATGGTTGTTTGAGGGTAGGAAGTTTGGAATAACATGACAAGAATACGAGTCTAACGTGTAGATTTATACCATGGTACTTGAATCTTGAGAAGTACTCCTCGAGTAGTTTATTTATACAGTCTGGCATAATCTTTATTCACATGCAGGTAGGACTGGTTAAGAAATAAAGAAATCTAGGACCAAATGATGAAAAGGCGGTAAAAGGAATCTGGATCACTAAGTTGGGTAGCCCTCGCCGGTTTATTCAACCCAAAGGGAGTTGATCCCCAAACGTCATCCAAGAAGAAGAATATATAACTACAAAGTTTGAAAATTTCGTCAGAAATTAAAAGTAGAAAATGTTGCTCATTTGGTGCCGAAACCACATGAAATCTTGATTAGTCTTGTGCATGTCATAATTATAATTATTCTGATTGCCTTAATTTGATTGTCCGAATGAAAGAGGAGAAAAATCGGAAAGAGACCAAAGTATAAAGCATAGTTAGAGAGGTATCCGAAGAGAAAGCTTGAGATTGAAAGGTTCTTACAAAATAAACTCTTTGCATCATATGAATTTCACATTGACTACCTTTTGACCAATTTGAATGGATGTCTCACGTATGAGTACCGGGAAGCTGTGATTTTCATGAGTTCGTGTAATGGTCGCTTGAGGTCAAGCAATGGTTTAAGTTTGGGGAAGTTTGATCAGTGGTTTTTACACATACATTTAGAAGTTATTTGTAGTTATCGTTTATTTTACTTATCGAGGTTTTATTTCGTTTTATCACATATTATCCTTTGGTTTTGTGTTTTAGTGTTTTCAGGTTCAGAAGAATAAAATTGGACAAATCGGGGCAGAAAAAGTGCATAATTCAAAGTTTCAGAGAAATGCTACAGGATCCCTGACACGGGTAACTGTGTCAGCATGCTTGGAACATAAAAATTCTCGATGGCCAACACGGGTGGCCATGTTGCCTGACATGGTCTATGTCGGCCAATGACGCTAATTTTAAGTGTTTTATGATTTTTCACTTTTTGGGACCCAAAGGGGTGTTTTAGGCATTTCTGACTGAGACAAATGGATTGTTCACTATTTATCCAAGTTTGAAAGAGGAATAAAGGGACTTTTTGGTTGCAGAGAACTAATTCCAGAGTCGAGGAGTGAGGATATGAGATTCTTGAATAATTGAGATATGTCATGAGTGGACACGGTTAAAGACCAAAGTTCCTTCATCATGTGTAATGTCTAATTCTTATATTTTTTTGTAATTCTCGTGAACGATATGAACGGTTAAACCCTACAATGCTAGGGGGTGTCCCTGATTTAAATCTCTAATGATTATGAATTCCTGAGTTCTTTAATAAAGTTGTTTTCTTATTCAATTTAATTGTGCAAGGTTTTTCATGCTTTCTTTATCGGGAAAATAAGGATTGTTTTACGGTTAACAATTAAATGGACCGTAATTGTTAAGTTTTTTGTACAATTAGACTATAGTAGATAACACCTAGGACTAGGGATATCTTGTAGTTACTAGATCACTCTTGATAAAATAAAGGCTTGACTCCATCAGATATCTCTAAGGACTAAGGATTTAGGATGGATGGTTAAAGGTTTTCTCAATAAGGACTTAGGGGAAATTAATCTAAAGGGATGATAATTGAATGTTATGAACTTGTTGAAGAAATAAAGATTCAAGATTGTTATAGGGAAAATTACACACCACATCCTAGCATGTTCATCATATATGTGAAAAATCATATTTATATTTCTGCTTATTCTTAAGTGATAATTTCTAAAACCAAATCCCCAAGTTATGTTTTTGTTTAACTGAACGTGAATTGAACTCGATAATTGTATGTAGTCCTTGAGATCGACATTCTGGGAATTTCCGTATCATTTCTTTTCATTTCGAATTATTTGTTTGTTCTATTCTAATTGATGTGTAAATCCACGAGTTGAAGTCCTTCCTAAATTTTGCCGAAAATTTTTGTTTTGTTCAAAAACTTGTTTCTCATAGAGTTCGAGAATAGTATATAGAGACAAAGAGATGGTTGTTTGAGGGTAAGAAGTTCGAAATAACATGATAGGAATACGAGTCTAACATATAGATTTTTACCATGGTACTTGAATCTTTAGAAGTAATCCTCGAGTAGTTTATTTATACAGTCTGGCATAATATATATTCACATGCAGGTATGATTGGTTGAGAAATAAATAATGTTGGCACCAAATAATGAAAAGGCGGTAAAAGGCAACGGACTCGCTAAGTTGTGTAGCCCTCACCAGGTTATTCATCCCAAAGGGGGTTAATCCCCAAACGGCGTCCATAAAGGACAATATATAAACTGAAAAGTTTTGAAAATTTCATCTGAAATTAAAAAAGGAGCAAAAGCTCTTATTTGGTGCCTAAACAAAAAATTTCTTGATTAGTCTTGTGCATGTGATGATCATTAAAATTCTCATTTCCTTCATTTGACTATCCAACTGAAAAAGGGGAAATTGGAAAAAGACTTAATTACAAAGCATAGTTAGAGAGGTATCTAAAGAGGAAGCTCGAGGTTTAAAGGTTCCTACATAAACTCTTCGCGTTATGTGCATATCAGACGAACTGTGTTTTGATAAATTTGAACGGATGTCTCATGTATGAGTACCGAGATGTTGTGATTTTTATGAGTTCTTGTAATAGTCACTTGTGGTCAAGCAACACTTTAAGTTTGGAGGCGTTTGATTGTGGTTTTTCCACCTTTATTTACACTTGATTTTAATTATCATTTCTTTATTTTGTCAAGTGTTTTATTTCATTCTTCTATGTTTTATGTGTTGGTTGTGTATTTTGTTGTTTTCAGGCTCAGACGAATAAAACCAAGAAAATCAGTGCGAAAAGTACAAATTCATAGTTTCGAAGGAAGTCTCAAAAACCCAGTTACAGGGTGCCTTACACGGCCACCCGTGTCACATGAGACGGGCCGTGTCAGTAGACAATATAAAGTTGCAATTTGGAAGAAGATGCAGAGGCTGACACTGGTGCTTGTGTCAATGGACACGGCCCGTGTCAGGAGGTCTGGGCAAGATGCATTTTGTTAAGCGATGGACAGAGGCCGACACGGGTGCTCGTGTCAAGTGACACGGCCTGTGTTGGCTAGGATGCTGATTTTGAGTGTTTTTATTATTTTTTATGATTTGGGACCCAGAGGGGCATTTTGGGCATTTCGGACTTAGGAAAATGGATTGTTCACTATTTAGCCAAGTTTCCATGATGAATTGAGGGACTTTTTTGGAAGCGAAGAATATTTCACACGACTAAATATTAGGGAGATCAAGGTTCTTGGAGAGTAGAAGATTCTCATGAGCGGAAGAAATTGAAGATCAAAGCTATCCAATTACTTGTAATGTCTAATTTGTATCTTGTGATTATTTTGAACAATATGAGTAGCTAAACCCCCCCAATTCTATGGGGTGTCCTTAATTTGACTCTGTAAACGATTTTGATTTCTGAATTCTTTTAATACAATAGTCTTCTCTATTCAATTTAATTGTACAATGTTTTTATGCTTTCCTGATCGGACAAATTAGGATTGATTTACGGTTAATAATCAGCTAGATCGTGGTTGTTAAGGTTTTTGTATGATTAGGCTACAGTAGATATCACTTGGGTCTAGGGATACCGTATAGTTACCAGATAACTCTTGATAAAACAAAGGCTTGACTCCATTAGAAATCTCTAAGGACTTAGGATTTAGGATGAAGGTTCAAAGGTTTTCCCACTAAGGACTTAGGGGAAGATAACCTAATGGGTTGGTAATTGAAGGATATTAACTTGTTGAAGAGATCAGGATTCAAGGTAGTTACAGGGTAAATTATACACATTATCCTAGCATGCTCCTCATATCTGTGAAAATGCCATTTTATATTTTTGTTATTTGTTAAGTTACAATATCAAAACCAATACCCAAATTAAGTTTTTATTTAATTGAGCATGAATTTAACTCGATAATTATACGCAGTTCTTGAGATTGACATTTGGGGAATTTTCCTTATTATTAATACATCGGTGAAAATAGTACACTTATTATTTTTCCCATCACACAACCACCACCAGACACCAACAAGTCGCTGGAGCAACACTCTTCCTAGCTTAATCTATCCTATCAGCATGTAATCTAAATGAAATGGAGCTAAACCTAACTTAAAAACAAAGAAACGAGAAACTTACTTGGTCGAAGAGCTGGGAACTATGGTCAAACAACTCTATGACAGTGGCAGAAGGAAGCGTATAGTGGCGGTGGCAACAGAGAAATAAATAGAGAGAGCGTGAAAAAGAGAGAGAAGCGAAAGTGGAAATGAACTACCTTCTGCCCAATTTATAGGGCGGCCTCATCACATGTGCCCGCGCACGTGTGACATAGGTTAGCGTAGGGGTCACCATTAATCCAAGCCCCTAGACTGCCATCATCACACATTAATGACAGTGCATGACTCGATGAAGGCGTGGCACGCAACCTCTCAGAGTCTAATCAATTGTTTTGGCTCCCCGCACGTCGAACACATGAACTCTCGTTCAGGATCCTCGATCATGATTGTCCCCAGATACATCCTGAAACATCCTTGATAAGCGCCAACGGCATTATCTCCTCCTCGACACATGGGCTGACTCTAAATCGTCACTCCTACACCCATGAGCAACGACTTGGGGGATCATGTTCTGGAATGGCCCAATGGTTGAGCAGGGTCGAATCCACTTCTGCATGTATGACGACCTAATAACCTTGGCCCAATAAAACATGAGGGATAAAAGACACTTTTCCCTTCTGCTCTTAAACCAGTGAGCTCTGGCCGGTAACCCACCAGGGTCCCCACGGTTTCTTCTTCCTTCTCAAATAGACTATTCCTCATCATGTCTTGCCACACGAGGATAGCCACCCATTAACGACCAGAAATCACGCTTGCCCATAAGACACTTCTGCCCATTGTAATGGCTAGTTACGAGCACTTCTGCCCATTACAACAGCTAGTTCTTGGTAGTTACCTATTTTTGAGGAACCAGATATCTAGGTCGAAAAATAGGGACCAATGGCCAAGCGTCCGGGGAATTATATAAACTCACACACTTGTGAGGTCCAGGTATATGATATTTCATTCTAGAAACCATAATCTCTTTCTTATATCTCTTTACACTCTTTCTTACTTGAGCGTTGGAGTACCTTGCAGGTACACCCCTTCCCCATCACTGATTCCATCTTGGCAGACGTCATCCATCGGCCCACTTCAGGTTCTGGTCAACCGATATGATCAGTTACTTTTGCACAACTATTAAAATGGAACAATTTCTCAATCTACTTCGATGAATTTCGTGACTCCGGACTTAACCATTTAAAAACTGTTTTCTGACGTTTACCTTATCCATTCAAATCAAGGTAAATGCCTAAAAACACTCTCACTTTTGTAGCGAGAATTGAATCAAAAACTCAGGTTTTAAAATAAACAAGGGTTGTAATTCTCGTAATTCACTTAAGCTAGTTTCTACGAATAATCGTTGATAGGGTCCATGGCCCTTAGTCCCTAGGGAACTACTCCCTCACGGTGAAAGATGAATCGATAAACATAATTCTTGCGGAAGAAAACATAATTAGCAATAATAATAAAATAAAGCAGCGAATAAGAACTTGAATAAAATAAAATCATTATTATAAATCGATCCAGCTACTCCAATGGAGACTTGTACAAAACGGTGAAGAAAAATATGTGAAAAGAAAATTTCGAATAAAAGTTGGATGCCTAAAAACTCAACTACCTATGAGTTTTATAACAAAATTCTAAACATGGAACAAATATTCAGCTTCAATGCTTTATAAAAACGGAATCAGCCTGAATTGGAATGTGCCAAATCAGATCCTAAAGTTCCAAAAATCCCAAAACAAATGCCATCACGACGAAAAAAGAAAGAATCGAGAAAAAGGTCGCATGTTACAGACCATAATGCCTATTACGGGTGGCCATAACAGTTTATTGGTTCTTTGGCTTGTGGACTTTAAAAGTGGAGTCTAGGGATGCTTGTCTATTACGGCCCGTAATGCCAAGGGTGGCCGTAACAGCTTGCTGACTTTTGTATGGAGACTTCCAATCTTTTACCCCTTTTTCGCGCTTCTTCTAATTCTTGATTTTTTATCGTCTGAAATGCTTATTAAGGCCTAAAAACAACAAAAACACAATACCAAGGCATAAATCATAGCAAAATAAAGGAAAAGCGAATAAAATAATGAAGTAGCAAAGCAAAAAAAACTCATAAAAATGATATAAAAAGAACATATCACCCACTACCATATAGATCTCGAATTTACTTCTCTCTTAAAGACATGCAAGGAATGAATATTTTGTAACACCCTAAACCCCACATGTGAAATATCACATAATTTAATTATAAATACAACCACATAGGATGTCACACACATTAAAAAACACACATCTTGCTCCGTAACACTGGTTTCAACATATTAGTTCAAAGACACACATTTTAATTGGGATGTTTACATGATATCCATCTGATATGAACCGTACTTGGGAGGTTTACACGATGTCTAATTCATATGATCGGTATCACATATTTATATAATAAGACATCTCATAATCTATCACCACACACTCACCCAATTATTCAAGGATTCAACGCAGCAAAATCATTAATAAAACAATTAACAGTAATATTGCAACTTACGACGATTAGTCCCATAAACGTTAATTTCATAGCATGAGAAAAAAGAGTCAAAATATTCCACTCAAATTACTTAAAAATATCCTCAATACAAAAAGTCTTTAACTCAGACACGAATGACATAATGGTCAATTCAAGCGTTAATCTCAACCCGATATTACATCATCAGAGCAAGGAACCACTAGTAAAAACGAATAAACTATGGAAGTAACTCCGAGGATTTTGTACCCCAAAATTTTCCCTCTCATTTATCAATAAATTTCCCACAAGATCTTCAATGGCTCAAGCTTGCACAAGGATTGACTAGGCCAAGACATCTCCTCAACGCTGATACCTCAAAATTAGGGTTTGAACTTGCAAAAGGACAATTGGATTTCTAATACTTCAAATGACTTTTATGGATCACTATGGACCTTCAAGAATGCTTATGTCAAGTTTCAAATCTTGTATCACAAATTCTATTCATTCAATTGACCAGATGACCAAAAATCAGCAGTACTGATGAAAAGTCAACAGATACATCAAAAGTCAAACTTTGACTTTTTAATCAAAATCAAGTTTCAAAAATCCTATTTCATCAAGACTTGTCAAAATATAAAGATTTTTCATAAAGAAATAAAAAAAATTCAAATTTATCTTTGAAAATTCAAAATTCTAAGACATAGAAATTTTTCGAAGTGTTGGAAAGTTAACCTTTTTTCATGACTTTGTGCCAAATTTTCACCATGATGCAAGATGATTCAAGGAAAACTTCCAACAAGAAATTTTTAGATCTCAATGAGATGTAAAACGTTGTAGGACAGAAATTTTTCTATAAATTCTTGGATTTTGAGTTATAAATTCATCAAGTCATGACATTTTCATCTAACACTTAGAGAAATTTTCAACAGATTTTGGTAAGGATTTTATCCTAACTTCTTGGCATTTTTTCACATAGTTCCAAGATGATTTTGTCAAAATGGTCAACATGAAGTTAAAGAGGATTTTTCAGGATTTCCAAAACATCCAAGAGCATAAATTTATCAAACTTGAGCTAGGATATTTAAGGGCGTGAAGTTGAGGATCCATTCTTGAATTGCAAGTCATTTTATTGAAGAACACATAACAAAACCCTTATGATATGCTGAATAATCTTGTGTTGCAAGCCTTCTTGCTCTCAAATCTCATCATAATTTAATGCTTACACACACTCTTGAGCTATTACCCAAGTGTTTGAGCCATTGTCCAAAAGGTCTTTCCATTTATGGAATAAAGTTACCATTGTTATTCTTGAAAAGCAAACTTTTTGGTACAAATTTGTCTTGAGCCCATACTTTGTTTGCTTCTCATTTTACTCCACCATAAATCATGGAAAGCATCTCCTCTAAACCAACAACTTTGGTACTTCATCTTTGGATTATGGGGTACTTCACATAGTTTGATTTTTGCAATCCAACCAAACCATAACATGCTGTCTTGCAAACCTATTCAGCCCTTGTTCAAAACCTTTTTCCTATAAATAGAGGGAGAATTTACAAGGGAAAGAGGTCAGAAAAATAGAAAAAAAGCTAGAAGTTTTTTTGATAAACCCTCAAAATCTCATATTCACAAAATCCATAACAGTCCACAAAACATCCACTCCTGAGTTTTGAAGTCCAAACTTTTGAACCTCTCATACTTTGCAAGTTCTGCCCAAACATCTAAGCACCCTACATACATCATATAGAAGTTGTTCAAAGTCAAGAACAAGCTTTTGTAACACCTCTATTTTTCCATGTTCAAGAACAGTCAAGGCAGCAACTCAAGCTCAAAGCATAAATTCCAACTGCAAGGTACGTCTTCTTAACTTTAAACCCTTCATTTCAAACATCATTAGTTGATTCATCTTTGAAGATAAAATGTGATAACCATTCCTCTTGAAGCTAACCTTTATTTATCTTCCATTCTTGTCATTTATGTGTTGAGAACTAACCCAAGTATGCAGCAAAACAAATATAGAGTGAAAGAAATGACAGTATGAGTCGACACATACCTATATGAGTCGACACATCTTAGTGGAAGACAGGTTATGAGTCGACACATAGCCTTATGAGTCGACACATACTGCTATACAGGCCCAAAACAGAAGCAAAATAGGGAGTATAAGTCGACAAAAATCATGTAAGATTCGACACATGCAGGGTATGCGTCGACACGTGCCATTATGTATCGACTCATACTGAGTTGATTTGGTAATACAGGGGCAAGGGAAGGTTATGTGTCGATGAAAAGAGCATGTGTCGACACATAATGTTCAAAAATGCATTTTTCTTTCCTTTTCCTTTGTTTTTACATGTTTCACATATTTTCTTCATTGCTATTCAATATGGTTGTAATATTTAAGCTCCTACCCATCCCCATTTGTAAATTGTACCCATGTCCCCCTAAACGATGTAATAGCGTAGGACTTTATTTTCCGCAATTTATCGCTTTCAAATATAAATGCTAGTAACTAGGGTGTGTATGGAAAGATAAAATCAATCTTAGACAACTCTAATCCAAGACAAAACAATGCATGAAAAATAAACACTTGCACCTATAGGGATAACTCCACTTGTTTCCTTAAAAATGGTCATGATATGCATGTGAGACATCTTAGCAAAAACCAATAAAATACAAGATCAAAGTCCCTCGATGATGCTATGAATGTCGCCTTGCAAATGATCTTAGTCCCTTAAATATAAATGCTAAGATATCTCACAACATTGTTATTCATGGCTATACGATGACCCATGACCGTCCCTTTACATCCAAAGATAAGGCTTCTTACTAATCAATGGTAAGATAGCAATGTCAAAGGAAGAGAGTAATGAACAAAAGACTTTTGAGTAGGTATAACGTTCTTAGTTGCTTGCTCATAATCCACCTTCAAAAACATCTTTTCAAACACACCAAACACTTTAAAAACATGAAATATTTTCAAAAATTCTAACACTTATATGCATTCTTTTAGAGACGAGAATCATTACAAAGTTTGCCTAAACGAAAGCGCTTTTCAAAAGTACTTTCAAAACACACCACAAACACATTTCAAACAAATCAATTTCAAAAGTGATCTAGAAAGAAACTAAGAGCCCATAGATAACTATGGATGAAAAGGGTGCTGACACCTTCCCTTTTCATAATCTACCCCCCGAACTCAAGAAAATATCTCAAACGTCTTTCCTGTTCTTTTCAGCCTTTCCTTATTGGATAAAAGAAAATTCGGTGGCGACTCTTTCCATCTGCAACAATTGAAATCAAATGCAAAACACCCAAGTCATTTCTCCCACCATATTACAAAACTGGCGACTCTGTTGGGGAATTTTCTTAAAAGTGGGGTACCTTAGAGACTAGATCACCTTTAAAATTCTTTCATTGTTTGATTTGTTTGCTTTACATTTTGGGTTTGAGAACATCATTAGGTAAGTAGCAATAGATTGTGGAAACTGTATGGCATAGACCGATATGGTTAAAGCAATGGCTACGTTAGTGTGACACATTTGTTGGTACTGGTATCCCTTGTGTTGAATCGAGGAGAATACAGGGCCACTGAGCGGTGTCATGAAGCACTGACTGACCTTATAACCTTTAATTGAACAACTTGGCCATTAGGAAGTAGTGAGATAGCCAGTTTTGGTGGAAAGCTGAAAATTGGTTGATACTCGATACTACGCTCATTGAGATCAGAATTTTGGGATATTTTGGCTGCAAGAAAAGATTGATTGTGCTAAAACAATGTCTGTGATACGGTGGCAGAACCGACTGTTATACTGGTTTTGTGTTTTTTATTCGTAAATGTCGCGGTATGTAAGAGTCGCCACTGACTTTTCTTTTATCCAACAAAGGAAAGGGTGAAAAGAACAGAAAAAGACCTTTTTTCGAGATTTTCTGAGTAAATGAGGTAGGTTATGGAAAGGGCAAGTGTAAGCACCCTTTCCATCCGTGGTTTTCCACGGGTACTTAGGTACTTGCTCATTTTTGAAATTTTCTTTTGTATTTTTGTGTTTTGAAAAGTTTGTTTGCTTTACGATAACTCCTGTATCAGTCCCCAAGAGTGTTGATAAAGCGTTTTTGAAAAATGTTTTGAAAGTGTAGTGTAAAAAAGTTATTTTTGAGCAAGTACCTAACAGTTATCTACCTACTCGAAAAAGGTGTTATTTTCCTCCTTTCCTTTAGACAGTGCTATCCTACTATTAATGAGTAGGAAGCCCTAGTCATTGGATGTTGAGGGACTATCGAAGGGACGTTTACGGCCACTAAGGCAACTGGGTAAGAACTTTTAGTAATTGTCCTAAAACTCTAAGATCACCTTTTTTACCGAGGCAACAGCCGAAAGGGTCATCGAGGGACTTGTGATCTTTCGAATTAGAGAATAGCCACTAAAAATTTTCACGTTTCGAGAATTATGACTGTTTTTCGAAGGCAACCAAAGTGGGGAGTACCCTAAAGGTGAGTATGTGCAAGTGTGTTAATTCAGTTCATTTATCTTGCAATTATGGTTATCTAATCGTCTTAATTTTCAGCCTTTTTCATGCAATCCTAATAATCTAAGCAATTAATAGTAGTAAAAATGATAAAGCAAACAGAAATATCATACGCTATTACAGGGCTTCAGGGAGGGGGGTACATAACCAAAACTTTGGGGATAAAAAACAGTAAATGAACCCTAAGTTAAAAGCTATTACAAACTGTGTACTGATACAATAATTGAAAAGTATAATAAAATGGAGAATAATAAACGCGCGAATATTAAAACGGGAACAAGTTGAAAAACCTAAAAAATCTAATTGATTTAGAAAAATATTTTTGGTATTTTATTGAGAAAAGATTTGAAATTTTTAACCTAATTTCTAATTAATTTTAATTTAAATAAAAATATTAAAATAACTAAATTAAATTAATTTACAAAAATTAACTTTAATTATGAAAAAATCCTAAGTCTGTTTTTTTGTGATTTTTTTGATTTTATGATTAAAATAAAAATGAATTTAAAAAATAAAACAATTGAAATAAAGTGAAATAATGAAATTAAATGGGCCTGGGGTTTGAAGCAAGTTGGGAGGTGTGAAATTGAATTTGGTCTAGGTCCAGAACATGAAAAGCCCAGTGTCCTACGTAAATCTCATACTTCTTGTTCCTGAGGGTTCACCATGGGCTCTCAGATCTGGGACGTTAGATCTAATGGTGATCACTTAATGACACATAGTTTGCGCGCCTGACCCTGGAGCATTGGATCTGAAACAAACCTGTTAGAGAATTCAAAATAGAGAATTCTGGGATCAAACCCAAACCCCTCCTCTCCCATGCTTGCGTTTTTACCATTTGAGTTGCCAATTCAATCATTATTATAACAACTTAATAATATTATATATGAAACAAAGGTGAATTCCAGGTCATCAAAAACACATGCGTTCAATGGACCTACAGGATTTTAAATAAACCAATCAAATTTCATGAAATGGCCACGCATGCTTTCGCTGGGGTCAAAGGAGTCAACGACGCTGGAGCTGTACTCCGGACGTCTTCTCCGGCCAAGTAAAACAGAAAACCTGCAAAGACGTTAGATTCAAAGCCTACCAAGAGGTCTATTCCATGTAAAATCACCCCCCTTAGTTTAAATTCGGGCTTAGATTTAATGGGTCGTAACTGTATCAAGCGTTTCGAGCGCATTTTCAGGTCATGCCCTAGAAATGGAAATCTGAGATTCAAGCGTTTAAGCTTGTATGTAATACGTTAAACCTGCCTTATGCAATGTCATGAACACATATATGAATATTAGATCTGTTAATAACACATATTTATCAAGATTGAAATCAAAAATAATAAACCAAACGGTGATGACTGGTTATGGAGCTTTTGGACGTGGAGGCGCTTAACTACGGGCCTGACTCAACTCCTGGGATTCTCAGGGGAACAAATGTACCCTTTGTTTGGATTGAGAGAGGTGGGAGGTGAGAGTTTGAAATTTTGCAACTTTGTGACTTTTTTTCTCAATTTCCATATGGCCTTTTTAGTGTGTTTTCAGCGTGTCTTTGGCTTGCAATATTGCTGCTTATATGGAGGAGATGGAGGGGACAAGGTTGTATGGAAAGAATCATAGCCATAACTCACGTTTTCAAACCAAAATCCAATAAATTAAAAATCTTCCAAACTCGCCAAAACTTTCCCTTCCCATGCTAGCATGTATCTGGAATTTATGCACGAAAAAATGGGTCTCAATACTGACCCAAAACACTAGCCCACATGTCCAAAATGTTAACCTATTATTTTATGCATTTATTTGGTATTTATTTAATTTTTAAATTAAAAAAAATCAAAATAAATGTAAGTAAAATAAAAGGCATACAAAAATGGATTTAGAGGTCCTTCATAAGGTTATGAGATTGTTTGAAGTCCAAAAAGTTAGGCCCATTTGGAAAAAATCCAAGTTTGATCAATATTTTCTTCATGCACTTCTTCAAAATTGGTAAACTTTAGAAATGCATATCTCTCTCAATTTTAACCCTATGAAGGTGTTATTGGACTTTTTATAGAGATTAAGATGTCCTCTAAACAACCCTTTTGGTTTCATCTCAATTGGATCTTCCATGTTCATGTACCAAGCTTTGACCCAAGAGGTGTTTTGTTGACTTTTTGAAAGGACTCATAATGTCTGAGCTTGTATCTTTCAAATGGTGCATTTATTGAACTTGAGGGCTGAAGAGAAGTTGTAGGGAATTTTATTATTTTCAAAATGAGATTTAATGGAAAAATTTCTGATAACATATGAGAAAGTTATGGCTGGTCAAAGTTTAGTTGACTTTTCCTATAGAAACCCTAATTAGCAATTCTTGATTTTTGATGAATTAGGAGCATTTTTTGAGGAATCATGATCAACCCTTGATCAAATGATGTTTATCACTTCAAAATGTTGATTTTGACAAAAAATCTTGAAGTTTGACTGTATATAGGCCACAATTGACTTTTGACCTAGTACAGTTGATTTTCAAGCATTTAAGCAGTTGACTGAGCAAACTTGTAGTGCAAGGCATGAAATTTGTTATGGATAATCTTGAAGACATATTAGGACCATGGAAAACATTTGATACCATTGTATCTCACACATCTTGATGAAAATTGAAACCCTAGTCAGAGGTTCATTGCCTTAGGAGGAGAATTTATCTGGTCAGTTCTTAGTCATCCTTGAGAAATTCGGAGACCTCAATGTGCATGCCTTGAGTAAAATGGGAGGAAAAATTTTGGGGTACAACAATGTCCAATGAAGAAAGATCAATGATATTTAGATTCCCTAGAACCAGATTACTTTATAGGACAGGTTAAAACAACTAAACTTCAAGAGGGTACTTACCAATGAACCTCACGCAAGCCTAAACCTAAGGTCTTTGTATGCTTTGTTTGTGATTATTATTCATGGCATCATAAAAATCATAACATCATAATCATTCTCACTAACCATTTCAAGGATTTAGGAATTTATCTTTGTTCTATTTTGTAGGTCATGACTTCCACTCGTAGGAATACCATCTGAATTAACTTCGTGAAAGTACATCCTCAACTTCAAGAGTTAGCATCAAGAGTGCCTGGAGATTCTCCCTTCACCAAGAAATATGGTCGACTTCTCAACTTGGCTACCTCAAACTTCCAAGAAGAAATGATGTGTGTGCTTTTCCAATTCTTTGATCCTATGCATCATTAATTCACATTTCCCGACTACCAATTGGTGCCTGCATTAGAATAATTCTCTCAATTGCTAATAGTGCATGTGCTTGATCAAATGCCATTCACCGGTTTAGAAGAGACTCTAAAACCTGAAGTTATTGCCAAAGCTTTGCATTTGAAGAGATTTGGCATTATAGGAAATTGAGAGACAAGAAGTGGAGTTAAGGGTTTCTTAGCCAAATTTTTGTTGGAGAAGGCTTGTTTATTCTGGGAAGATTTGATTTTCAAGCTTTTGAGGATGTCTTGGCCCTTCTAATCTATGGTTGGTTCTTTTTCCCAATCTGGACCAACTCATAGATGTGAACGCCATTAAGGTTTCTCTCTCGTAATCTCATACCTACTTTGCTTGGAGACATTCTACATTGTTTCCACACTCGCACCATGAAGAAAAGGGGTACTCTTTTGTGTTGCATTCCATTACTCTCTAGGTGGTTTATTTCGCACCTAACTCGATCAGCATTGAAAAATGAGCAAGGCTTGACATGGTCTCAAAGGATGATGTCACTCTCATACTCGGATATCCATTGATGTTCTCGATCTTTGGAGGATATTACCATCATTGACCATTATGGGGAATTCCCTAATGTCCCACTCTTAGGCATTAGGGGAGGTATCACCTATAACCCTTATCTTGCATTAAAGAAGTTTGGGTACGCACAAAGAGATGATCCCAATTATACGCTCATTCAAGGTTTGGTATTCGACTACGAGGGCGACGACCAAGGTTATCATCAAAGGTTCATACGAGCTTGGAGAATGATAAACAAAGTGGATAGTAAGACATTGGTACATAATAATTTCATCCCCCTTGAGCCTTACCTTAAGTGGGTACGAACTCGTGCTCAAAGTCTCGTGATGTCTTACCCCGCCATCTTACAAATCATCATGGAGCCTATTGCCGAAGGAGATGTTCCATATACTTTTCTTTATCCTAATATGCCTACTTCTCTTGAAGATTCACAAAGAGATTAGATTCATCTAAAAGGGAAGTGAGACACCTTTGAAGCTCAGTTTTATGCAAGCGAGAAAAAGACATTGGAGCTCACAAGACAACTTCATGAGGAGAGGAGCCTGAATGCCTATATCTCTCCAAAGAGGAAGCATCCATAGGAAATTTAAGCCATTTTTATTGTATTTTAGTTAATTTTGTTTCTTTTATTTCTATGTAAGCCCAAGAAGCATGTTGTAATCAATTTTAACTTATTAATACAATTAAGGTTTGTTCCCTTTTGTATAAACAAATTTAAATCTTATAAGTCCTTGAAATCATTCGCATACGCACTTTCATGCATCATAACACAAACAGGTTTTCCACAACAGGTTTCCTTATCTTTCTACTGTTTATTCCAGTAAGATGGATATCGAACAAATAGTGAAGGACTTGCAAGCATATAATTCACAGTTCCAAGAGACCTTGCTGACCCTGGCTAAGGGGCAACAAGAGAGGATGACTATGCTAGTAGCCAAGAAGAAAACCAAAAATAAGGCCTTCATCAACATGGGTAATAGATTCAAAGGTCCGGTTTGTCAGGTACAGATATTCGAAGAGTGGTCTGAGGAGGACGAAAATTAAGACGAAGAGGCAAGGAGCACCCGTGCTGGGGGTTCCAATAATCAAGCTTCCGAAGACGAAGATTACTTTGATGAGAAATATCCTCACGCTGAGGATAAATACAAGCAGTTGGAGGATAGACTAAAGGATGTTGAAATTCAAGCCATACTTGGTTTGGATTTTGTTGAGTTGGGCTTAGTACCTGGGATCTTAATTCCCCATAAGTTCAAAATATCGGTCTTCGCCAAGTATGACGGGGTTTCCTACCCGAAACTTCATCTAAGGTTTACTTGCACAAGATACAGCCACACACTACCGACAAAAAGCTCGGGGTCCATTTCTTCCAAGAGAGTCTGGCTTGGACTCAACTAGAATGGTTATATCAATTGGAGTGTTCCCGTATTCACACATGGGAAGATCAAGCCACTGCTTTTTATCATTAGTATAAATATAATGCCGATCTGGCACCAACCAGAGTCCAACTTCAAGGTATGATAATGGGTGCTAATGAGGGGTTTAAAGAGTACTTACAAAAATGGAGGGATCTTGCTGGTAGGGTCCAACCACCACTAACTGACAGAGAACTAGTTGACATATTCATGAGTACATTAACTGGCCCATTTTTCAACCTATTGATTGGGAGTTCTTCGTCAGGTTTAACTGAGTTGATCCTAACTGGTGAAAGGGTAGAAAGTGGCATTAAGAGTGGGAAAATTCCCATGACATTTGCTTCCGCATCCAATATTATAAATAATCCCTTCACTGGAAACAAGGAAACAAATTATGTGTATGGGGAAAGGGCCCGTACCAAGAAGGATCTCGATCCTCTATTAATCTTGTGTTAATCTCCAACCCTCCATCTGCTCAAAGACAATCATCAAACAATCAACGATCCAAAGTTCCTCGAAGACAGTTCACAAGAATAAGCATGTCACTGTCCCAAGCCTTACAACATATGTTTAAGGCCAACTTAGTGACGTTGTGCAATCCACCATCCAATCCTGACATTTCATCACCTAAGTACAATCCAAATGCCAAGGCGCGTATCATTCCAACAGCCCTGGGCATGAAACTGATCAATGCTAGGCTCTGAAGAATAAGATTCAAGATCTGATAGATAATAAAACAATTGAATTTGATCCGCCAGCTACTCCAAAGGTGATAATCGCACCAAATCCGAACCATGGAAAAGGTGTTAATTCAATTATTGATACTACTTTTGTTTCCTCCATTGAGAATTTAAAAACTCCGTTAACTCCTATGAAGGGTAATTTTCTGAGAGCTAGGGTGTTCATTGGTTGTTCTAAAGATTGTGTTTGCTGTGATTAACAAGTAAATGGGTGCGAGCGGGTGAAGAAAGGTGTGCAACGCCTGATAAATAGCCGCGAGATTTTGTTTGAGAAGATTCCTACCATCAAAAGTTTAACCAACAAAGCTGAAGACCTATCCATAATAATAATTTCCAACAAGCCTTTTAGGATCCCCACAAAGGGTCCTATTAGAATTTCAAATGAACCAACCATTTGTCCTTTAATAATCACTGTCATTTCCTCTGGTAAAGAGGTTCCATGGAAATATGGTGTCGAGGTTTATTATCATGGGATAAAACAAGATTCTTGGATCAACAAAAATGAAGCTAATATTACTAATATTGTAGGTTCTAGTAAAGTAACAAGAATAGGGAGGATCTTTTCCCCTAATATTTCACTGCCCATTACTACAACAACTCTCGTCTGCATAACCAATGACAAGTCTAGTGCAAACACAAGAGGAAAAGAGAAAGAAGGTGAGCCTGCTGGGATAGAGGCACCTACCAAAGATACTGATGCTGAAGAACCCTCCACAATCCTGAAAATCATAAAGAAGAGTGAATTCAAAATAGTTAAGCAATTGGGGCAACCCCCTCCAAAATCTCCATGCTGTAATTGTTACTCTGTTCGGACGCTCATGCACAACTTTAATCAAGTTCTTGAAGAAAGCCCATGTGCCCCAAGAAACCAGAGCTGAACAGTTTGAGAATTGTGTAGCAAGTTTAACGACTAACAATGGATTAGGGTTCTCCGACGCTGATTTGACTCCTATGGGAAGGAACCACAACAAATCCTTGCATGTCTCTATTGAATGCAAGGGAACCACCCTGGCCCATTTCTTGATTGATATTGGATCATCTCTAAATGTGTTACCCAAAGGTGCTTTGGACCGGCTAGATTATGAAGGACTGGTATTGAAGCCAAGCGATATTGTTGTAAGGGACTTCAATGGGTCTAAGAGGATGGTTCATGGAGAGGTGGATCTCCCAATTAAAGTTGGCTCGTAGATTTTCAACTCTACCTTTTATATAATTGACATACGTCCTGCCTACTCTTGTTTTCTTGTACGCCCTTGGATACATGGGGAAGGGGCAGTAACATCCACCCTTCATCAAAAGTTAAAATACCCAGTCAAGGGGAAGATTGTCACTGTTTGTAGTGAAGAATAATTCATGGTGAGCCACCTCAATTCCTTCAAGGATGTGGAAATGGATGGTGAATTCATAGAGACTTTGTGCCAGGCTTTCGAAGTTGTTCCTCCTATGATTGTTGACACTAAAATCTCCTCTTACATACCAAAAGTTGATAAATTTGTGCCAAGAATAGTTTCGCTTAAGGATTCCTGTGCCGCGGTCGAAGATGGAAGTTGCACTAACTGGGGGAAATTCCCCGAGATTCCGTTTAAAGAAGAAAAATTTGGGTTAGGTTTCACCATAAAATCTCATAAAGAGGTCATGCGCGCTCGCATGGGAAAGCCAGCTCTCCGTATTGGGAATCATGAAGTAAATGTTGTGGAAGACTCTGATGATGAATGCGCTTTTGAAGAATGGATTTATCCTACTGCCGGAGGAAAGCTCAACAACTGGAATGCAAAGGACTTCACTCCCATCTCCTTCATTGAGGAGTAATTACTATTTACTATTTTCTGTCAATTCAAGAACTTTTTTCTGTAATCTTAATTCCAAACAACGACTTTTAAGCCATGTGCCTTGCTCGGGGCACTATGGTCCATTTGTTAAGGGTTTTGTTCATGTTCATTTATCATATGATCATTTAATAAACCATTGAACCTTTTTCTTTCAAATTTTGTGTTCATTGTCTTTCTTTTTCTTTATTGCATTTTTTCAATTGCCATGTATCTTACATGCACACACACACACACACACACACACACACTTGCAGATCTCCATCCACTCTGGATCTCATTGTCAACGACTCTACTATTTCCAATTATGACTTCGAACATAACCAAGCCGAAGACGAAGGCGAAGAAGATTGTGAAATACCAGGGGAACTAGCTAGACTTCTGATGCAAGAAGAGAAATCTATTCAACCTCATGAAGAGACAGTCAAAACTATCAACCTAGGAACCGATACAGACAAGAAAGAAGTTAAGATCGGCGTTAACCTAGAAGATGGTATCAAGAGCATATTGGTTCAGATGTTACATGACTATGTTGAAGTGTTTGCTTGGTTGTATGATGATATTCCAGGGTTGGATACCGATATTGTGGTTCATCGTCTTCCAACAAAGGAAGATTATCCTCCTATTAAGAAAAAGGTTCTTCGCATGCGGCCTGACATGTCTGAAAAGATAAAAGCTGAAGTGATGAAACAATTCGAGGCAAATTTCCTAGTTGTGACATCTTATCCTCAATGGGTCGCAAACATGGTCCCCGTGCCAAAGAAAGATGGAAAGGTTCGTATGTGTGTAGATTATAGGGATCTGAATAGGGCAAGCCCCAAAGATGATTCCCCTCTACCTCATATTGATGTCTTGGTTGACAACACCGCTCAACATAAAGTCTTCTCCTTCATGGATGGATTTTCTAGCTACAACCAAATCAAGATGGCTCCTGAAGACATGGAAAAGACCACCTTTGTTACACATTGGGGCACGTTTTGTTACAAGGTCATGTTGTTCGGATTAAAGAACACAGGGGAAACATATCAAAGAGTTATGGTAGCCTTATTTCATGATATGATCTATCATGAAATAGAGGTATATGTGGATGATATGATTGCAATGTCACAAACTGAAGAAGAGCATCTCGATCATCTACACAAGCTATTTGAGAGGCTGAAGAAGTACAAGTTGAGGTTGAACCCTAATAAGTGCCCATTCAGAGTAAGGTCTGGAAAGCTTCTAGATTTTGTCGTCAGTGGTAAAGGCATCGAAGTTGATCTTGCAAAGGTAAAATCCATTCAAGAAATGCCAGTCATCTGTTCTGAAAAGGAGGTTAGAGGATTCTTGGGTCATCTTATTTACATTTCCCGCTTCATATCTCATCTAATTGCTACTTGTGAGCCAATATTCAAACTCCTAAAGAAAGATCAAGTAGTCAAATGGAACGAAGACTGCCAATATACCTTTGATAAGATCAAGGAATATTTGCAAGAACCCCATATCCTTATGCCTCTAGTGGAAGGAAGACCATTAATCATGTACTTGAATGTGCTATAGAATTCTATGGGGTGTGTGTTGGGCCAACATGACGAGTCTGGCCGAAAAGAGCATGAAATATACTACCTGAGAAAAAAATTTACCGACTGTGAAACCAGATATTCACTGCTCGAGAAAACTTTATGTGCTCTGGCATGGGCTGATCACCGGCTAAGACAGTATATGTTAACTCGCATCACTTTATTTATTTCCAAGATGGACCCTATCAAGTGCATCTTTAAGAAGCCCACTCTCTCCGGACGGATAGCTAGATGGAAAATGATTATGTCTGAATACGATATTCAATATACAACATAAAAGGCCATCAAAGGAAGTGTATTGGCAGGTCATTTGGCCCATCAAGATGTTGATGATTATCAATCTATGAACTTTGACTTCCCGGATGAGAATATCATGTTAGTGAATAACTGTGTAAAACCTGGACCATATGACAGACCTGTACAAAGATCCCGATGGACTATGATTTTTAATGGAGCTTCCAACGCTCTGGGCAATGGAATTGGTGATGTGATAATTTCTCCTGAAGGTTGTCACACTCCTTTCATTGCTAGACTATGCTTCGATTGTACGAATAACATGGCTGAGTATGAGGCGTGCATCTTTGGTTTGAAGGCTACCATTGACTTAAGGATCAAGCATTTGGATGTACTCGGAGACTCTGCTTTAGTGATTATCCAAATAAAGGGAGAATGGGACACTAAGCCTCCTAACTTGATTCTTTATAAGGAGCTTGTGCTAACTCTGATTCCATGCTTCGAAGAGATCACCTTTGAACATTTCCCTAGAGAAGAAAATCAATTGGCTGACGCCTTAGCAACAATGTCTTCCATTTTCAAAGTCAAATGGGAAAACGAAGCTCTTATGATCACAATTGAGAGATTTGACGAACCTGTGCGCTGCTATGAGCTTGACACTGACAAAGAAAAACCATGATACCATGAGGTGAGTAGATATCTTGAGGCACAAAAATATCCTGAAGGAGCTTCCATCAATGATAAGAAATTCTTACGAAGATTTTCAGCCAAATTCTTTCTAAGCAATGGAATCCTATACAAGCGCAACCATGATTCTACTCTGCTCCGATGTATGGACAAGAAGGAGGCAGATAAAATCATGGAAGACATGCATGATGGCCTCTTTGGAACCCACTCTAGTGGACACACCATGGCCAAGAAAATCATGAGATCTGGTTACTATTGGTCCACAATGGAAACTGATTGTCATCATCACTCAAGGACTTGCCACAAATGTCAAATCTATGCTGACAAGGTGCATCTACCTCCTATTCCTCTAAATGTCATGACTTCTCCGTGGCCGTTTGCAATATGGGGCATTGACATGATCGGGGAGATCAAACCTACTGTCTCTAATGGACATCTTTTCATCCTTGTCGCCATTGATTACTTTACCAAGTGGGTCAAAGCTGCCTCATATGCCTCAGTTACGAAGAACGTTGTAGCCTGGTTTATCAAGCATAACCTCATTTGTCGTTATGGTATCCCCGAAAGGATCATCACTGACAATGGAACCAACCTCAACAATGCCATGATTACGGAACTTTGTACTTAGTTCAAAATCAAGCATCACAATTCTTCTCCGTACAGACCCAAGATGAATGGCCTAGTGGAAGCTGCCAATAAAAATATCAAGAAGATTGTGCAAAAGATGGTGGTAATGTATAAAGACTGGCATGAGATGTTATTGTTTTCTCTCCATGGCTACCGTACTTCAGCTCAAACATCAACTAGGGAAACCCCGTTCTCCTTGGTTTATGGCATGGAAGTTGTCCTCCCTGTCGAAGTTCAGATTCCCTCTCAAAGGATAATGAAGGAAGAAGATTTAGGTGAAGATGAATGGATTTAGACTAGGTTGGATCAGTAGAACTTGATTGACGAGAAGCAATTGGCTGCTGTTTGTCATGGTCAGATGTACCAAAAATGTATGATCAAGGCTTTCAACAAAAAGATTAAGCCTTGAGTATATCAGACTGGCGACTTGGTAATAAAGGGCATCATTATTCCACAAGGCGACCCCAGGGGAAAATGGACTCCCACTTACGAAGGACCATTTGTTACAAAGAAAGTTTTCTCTGGTGGTGTCGTGATGCTGACTACTATGGATGGCAAAGACTTCCCACATCCTGTAAATGCAGACATAGTTAAAAAATACTACGCATAAAATTACCCGCTAGGTTGACATACCTAGGCAGAAAAAAAGGCATCCCGACGAACCAAAGAGGTTCAGGAAAAAATTAGGGATATATGAAAAATATGGTACACCCAACAAGTCAAGAACCTGAAAGGGCGGCTTGGGCAAAAATGGGTATCCTGGTGGGCTGAAAACCCGAAAGGGTGGTCCAGGCAAACGTTAAGGATTAAAGTGTATGACTATGTCCCATAAAGTCTTTACAAACAGCCTTATTACCAAAGTCCAAGTTCAAATGGTCCAAGATAAATCCAATCAACTTCTATTCAATGACAAGGGACAATGTTCGAAGACATAGGGGCAATAGTGGGGTTGGAACACAATGAGATTGCTTTCACATGGCTATTATTTTTTGTTTTCATTTTGTATTCTTTCCATTCTTTCGATGATTTCCTCCTACTAGGATCTCCGTCTCTTTGTACAAAAACTCCTATTCACGGGCAAAACATCAATACAAGTATACTTTGAAGTGCAAACTTTCTGTTTTTTCTGTTTTGAGTACAAAAGTGTCCAATGAAGAAAATTGAATGAACATATACACATGAACATGATTAAACTTTTAACAAATATATGCTTAAAAACAGTGACAAGAATCTCCTTAAATTCATTTGAGATATCCCCACAAAGTTATTTCAATAACATTATCCCCACAAATTTGGATTCATAAAATCCCCAACCAGAGTTTTGATCTTCGGAAGATCCTCTCCCCAGTTGAGTTTGGTCTTAAAAGGAAGTCTTATGGAATTCTTCCTAAAGAGGCACCTCCCCAGGAGTTCGTCAAATATCATGTTCAACAGGGTTTATTTCCCCAACAAACTACAGATTCCCAAGCTTGATATTGCCTCTCAGACTATTACAAATCAAGGGACCGCAACCCCTAGTCCCTAGTGAAGTCGCCAACAAAGTCATTGCTATCTCCGAAAGTTGTTGTAAAGCCTGGGACCCGAGAAGATAACAGTTTGAGTTTCTGAAACCTGGACCCGGCAAGATAACAGTTAATCTCAATTTTAAGTTACTAAAGCATGGACCCGACCAGATAATAGTTTGACTTCTTCAATTGCTGGAACCTGGACTCGACCAGATAATAGTTTGAGTTTCTGAAACTTAAACCCGACCAGATAATAGTAAATCTCAATTCCAAGTTACTAAAGCCTGGACCTGACCAGATAATAGTTTAACTTCTCAAATTTCTTAAACCTGGACCCAACCAGTCAATAGTTCAAGCTTGGACCTGACTAGTTAACAATTTAAAATTCTGAAGCCTGGACCCGACCAGATAGCAACTCCAATTTCTGAAACCTAGACCCGACCAGATAACAGTAAATCTCAATTCCAAGTTACTAAAGCCTGGGCCCGACCAGATAATAGTTTAACTTCTCAAATTTCTTAAGCTTGGACCCGACCAGTCAACAGTTCAAGCCTAGACCCGACCAGTTAACAATTTAAAATTCTAAAGCCTGGACCCGACCAGATAACAACTCCAATTTCTGAAACCTGGACCCGACCAGATAATAGTGAACCCCAAATTTAACTTCTAAAGCCTGGAATCGACCAGATATTAATTTAACTTCTTCAACTGCAGAGCCTGGACCCTACCAGTTAACAATTCAAGTTGCTGAAACCTGGACCCGACCATATAATAGTCGACTCCATTCCTTCAAAAATTAAGTTGCTGAAACCTGGATCCAAATAGATAACAGTAAATTTCAATTTTAAGTTACTAAAGCTTGGACCCGACCAGATAATAGTTTAACTTCTTCAGTTACTGCAAAGCCTGGACCCTACCATATAAACATTTCAAGTTGCTGAAACCTGAACCCGACCAAATAACAGTTAACCTCAAATTTAAGTTGCGAAACCTGGAATCTGACCACATAATAGTTTAACTTCTTCAATTTTCCGCGAAACCTGGAATCTGACTAGATAACAGCTAAGTTCCTCTTCCCTAGTGGAGTTTGCCACTATCCCCAGTGAGTTGCTGTAAAACCTGGAATTCGACCAGATAATAGTTAACTTCCTTATCCCCAGCAAGTTGGTGTGAAACCTGGAATCCGACCAAATAACAGCTGAACTTTCTTCTTCTCTGATCAAGAGATAACTTCCCAGTAGAGCAATATACAACTAAAACTCCTGAACTCTAGTTCCCAAGCAGAAATCAACACTCTCCACAGAGTATTCTCAAGCAAATTCAATATTCCCTAGCGGAGTTCCCCTCAACAAAACAGGAATCCCTCACGGAGGCATTTTAAACAAAGTTTGAAGACACACAGCAATCTGGGATTGGACTTCTCAAAGCTCCCCAGTATTTGTCAAGGATACACTTCAATAATTTTTCGCATTCATAACATCACATTAAATACATGACAAATGCATATAGCACAATCTCATTTATTTTGAGAACATCGTGCATACATCTGCATGCAACTAATCCCTTTTTCCTTGCAGAAAAAAATTTCAATCAACAACAAACCTCTTCTAGTTAGATTTATCTCTTCCAGTTAAAAATAGGCAAAAGACATCTACAGTTTCAGTATAAATCGACCAAAAAGATTTATTCTGATACTTCTTCCAATTTCTACCAACAGTCACTATGGATAGAATCTATAAGCCCATCTACGACAACTCTTAATAATTACTCCAAATGGAATCTTTAAGCCCATTCCTGATACAATCAACACATCATCAAGTGCAAATTTCTGGGAACTTTAGTGTTCAATCATCTTCCACCTTCAAGTCACGAATGGCGGGCTCGCCAATCTAAATCTTCAGGTTTAAGAAGATTGAACAGGGGCAGTTGTTGTACCCCAAAATTTTCCCTCTTCCCACAAGATCTTCAATGGCTCAAGGTTGCACAAGGATTGACTAAGCCAAGACATCTCCTCAACGCTGATACCTTAACATTAGGGTTTGAACTTGCACAAGGACAATTGGATTTCTAATACTTCAAATGACTTTAATGGATCATTATGGACCTTCAATAATGATCATGTCAAGTTTCAAATCTTGTATCACAAATTATGCTCAGTTAATTGACCAGATGACCAAAAATCAGTGGTATTGATGAAAAGTCAACAGATACACCAAAAGTCAAACTTTGACTTTTTAATCAAAATCAAGCTTCAAAAATCGTGTTTCATCAAGACATGTCAAAATATGAAGATTGTTAAAAAAAAGTCAAATTTATCTTTGAAAATTCAAAATTCTAAGACATAGAAATTTTTCTAAGTGTTGGAAAGTTAACCTTTTTCATGACTTTGTTCCAAAAAATTTCACTGTGATGCAAGATGATTCAAGGAAAACTTGCAACATGAAAGTTGTAGATCTCAATGAGATATAAAACATTGTAGGACATAACGTTTTCTAGAAATTCATGGATTTTGAGTTATAAATTCATGAAGTCATTATATTTTCATCTAACACTTAGAGAAATTTTCAACAGATTTTGGTCAGGATTTTATCCCAACTTCTTGGCATTTTTTCACATAGTTCCAAGATGATTTTGTCAAAATGGTCAACATGAAAGTTAAAGAGGATGTTTCAAGCTTTACAAAACATCCAAGAGTATAAATTTATCAAACTTGAGCTAGGAGATTTAAGGGCATGAAGTTAGGCATCCATTCTTGAATTGCAAGTCATTTTATTGAAGAACACATAACAAAACCCTTATGCTATGTTGTATAATCTTGTGTTGCAGGCCTTCTTGCTTGCAAATCTCATCATAATTTAATGCTTGCACCAACTATTGAGCTATTACCCAAGTGTTTGAGCCATTGTCCAAAAGGTCTTTCCATTTATGGCATAAAGTTACCATTGCTATTCTTGAAAAGCAAACTTTTTGGTACAAATTTGACTTGAGCCCATACTTTTTTTGCTTCTGATTTTGCTCCACCATAAATCATGGAAAGCAACCCCTCTAAACCAGCAACTTTGGTACTTCATCTTGGGATTATGGGGTACTTGACATAATTTGATTTTTGCAATCCAACCAAATCATAACCTGTTGTCTTGCAAACCTATTCAGCCATTGTTCACAAACCTTTTGCCTATAAATAGAGGGAGTATTTGCAAGGGAAAGAGGTTAGAAAAATAGAGAGAAAAGCCAGAAGTTTTGTTGATAAACCCTCAAAATCTCATATTCATAAAAGCCATAACAGTCCACAAAACTTCCACTCTTGAGTTTTAAATTCCAAACTTTTGAACCTCTCATACTTTGCAAGTTATGTCCAAATATCTAAGCACCTCACATACATCATATGGAAGTTGTTCAAACTCAAGAACAAGCTTCTGTGACACCTCTGTTTTTCAAAGTTCAAGAATAGTCAAGGCATCAAATCAAGCTCACAGCATAAATTCCATTTGCAAGGTAAGTCTTCTTGACTTTAAACCCTTCATTTCAAACATCATTAGTTGATTCATCTTTGAAGATAAAATGTAATAACCATTCCTCTTGAAGCTAACCTTTGTTTATCTTCCGTTCTTGTCATTTGTGTGTTGAGAACCAACCCATGTATGCAGCAAAACAAAGATAGAGTGAAAAAAATGACAGTATGAGTCGACACATACCTATATGAGTCGACACGTCTTAGTGGAAAACAGGTTATGAGTTGACACATTGCCTTATGAGTCGACACATACTGCTATACAGGCCCAAAACAGAACAAAAAAGGGAGTATGAGTCGACACAAAGCACGTATGAGTCGACACATGTAGGGTATGAGATAACACATGACATTATGTATTGACACATGCTGAGTTGATTTGGCAATACAGGGGCAAGGGAAGGTTATGTGTCGATGCAAAAGAGCATGTGTCGACACATAATGTTCAAAAATGCATTTTTCTTTCCTTTTCCGTTGTTTTACATGTTTCACATATTTTCTTCATGTCTATTCAATATGGTTGTAATATTTAAGCTCATATCCATCCCCATTTGTAAATTGTACCCCTATCCCCCTAAACGGTGTAATAGCATAGGACTTTATTTTCCGCAATTCATCGCTTTCAAATATCAATGCTAATAACTATGGTGTATATGGCAAGATAAAATCAATCTTAGACAACCCTAATCCAAGACAAAACAATGCATGAAAAAAAAACTTGCACACTTGCACCTCTAGGGTTAACTCTACTTCTTGCCTTAAAAATTGTCATGATATGCATGTGAGACATCTTAGCAAAAACCAATAAAATACAAGATCAAAGTCCCTTGATGACGCTACGAATGTTGCCTTACAAAGTCCCTTAAAGACAACTGCTAGGATATCTCACAACATTGTTATTCATGCCTATACGATGACCCATGTTCATCCCTTTACATCAAAAGATAAGGCTTCTTACTAATCAATGGTAAGATAACAATGTCAAAGGAAGAGAGAAATGAACAAAATACTTTTGAGTAGGTAGAACGTTCTTAGTTTCTTGCTCACAATCCACCTTCAAAAACATCTTTTCAAACACACCAAACACTTTCAAAACATGAAATATTTTCAAAAAGTCCAACACTTTGTATGCATTCTTATAAAGACGAGAATCATTACAAAGTTTGCCTAAACGAAGGCGCGTTTCAAAAATACTTTCAAAACACACCACAAACACATTTCAAACAAAGCAATGTCTAAAGTGATCTAGAAAGAAACTAAGAGCCCATAGATAACTATGGATGAAAAGGGTGCTAAAACCTTCCCTTTTCATAATCTACCCCTCGAACTCAAGAAAAATATCTTAAAGTTCTTTCCTGTTCTTTTCCCCCTTCCCTTATCGGATAAAAGAAAATTCGGTGGAGACTCTTGCTATCCGCGACAATTGAGATCAAATGTAATACAACAAAGTCAGTTCTCCCACCGTATTACAGAGGCTATCTTCCACTTACTTCAATAATGCTACTCATAAGTATATGCATGATGCCCGTGTAAAGGCAACATTCAAACAAAATGTGTGAGAATACAATTCAATAATTAGCAGTGAAAGACAATTGGAGTAGATTAACTAACAACATCATACACCAATCACAACAACATAAACAGATTAAGTATTCTCATCCACACATCATAACATCAAAATAATCACCAAATGCAAAATAATTGCAAATGTACTTAACAAATGACTCAACAAACATGTGATACCAAATTATTAACACTTAGGTCCACTTTAGTCCATGATCCCCACCATAGGATTGATTCCCTCTTGGAACCGGAGCACACCAAATCGCCACTATCACTATATGTAATGCATTACTAATCCCCCATAAATAAGAATTAGATACTCACATTTGATCCATCACCATAGGATTGAGGCTTATCATAAAGAACCAAAGTCCATACTACATGAATGCATGGACTCTCAATCATGCAACAACAATACATACACATTGGTCTCTCTTCTGACCGTGTACGGCACCAAAAACATAATCACCATAAACATATCATGTATATATTCATATATGCATCATTATTAACAAAATTATCACAATAACATCATCAACATCACATCATAACAGCATCCTTATCACACAATATTATCACTTAATGCAATAATTCTTTAACCAAACATATAAACCAATAATTTCATCAACATAATTGAAATATGAATAATATTTAACAATTTCACCTATCACTATTATAACTGTGATTATATTATCACTTGAGAGTAAATCGTGTTAGCTTGTCAACGCTTTAAATGGAATCTCGTTTGGACTTACGGACTAAAATGTATGGCAAAAAAAATCATAGTACAAAATCCAGGGAGTTATTACGGTCATCCATAATGGCAGTTATGACCTGTAATACTCCCAATCCAAAATGTCACTTTGGGCACGCCCCTGGTACCAAAATATAGGGGGTTGTTATGGCCACCCATAATGGCTATTACGGGTCGTAATAGAGTCTAGAAAACAACTTTTTAACGCAATTTTGTGCGATCTCTCTTATTTTCCAGCCTTGCAATAGACCCCAAACCCCAAGATTTAACCTCCAACAATTCCTAAACCTATCATAGCTGAAATTCTGGTATACAGATTACAAATGTCCTAATATGTTGAGATATTAATCTCTGCAAAATAACACATGGACACAATATAGCAGATTGATACATAACTTATCAGTCTAGAGTCGTAATAGGTGTTCCAATATCTTATAAGACATGTCAATCAATAAAGAACAAAAGTGAATAATGCAGAATGATAAAAACACAATATATGATGACCAAGTTTGGTGTACAATAACACCTACTCTGGGGGCTATCAATCCAGGAAGGAAGTCCACTATCAGCAGTATTAGTTCATAGTGAAACTCCCTCATTTACAACTTCTTTCCTAATCCCTACCCAGTGAAACTTCTACCTAGGTTCTCCCTAAATATGAGAAATCGGCATCTCACTTCCTAAATCACCTCAGTGATATTTCTATCAATTACAACCAGTTCAATCAAGACTCTTGACTAACAAACATACTTGGATTTGTTTCAAATATTCATCCAGGAACAATACATGATTCATTACCTAAAGGCTTCTGAATCTGCATAAAACTATGTCTACCACAATGTATGTAATCGATACAAAGGGTGACTTACAACCCAAGAAAGTATACGACTTTTAAAACTCTAAACCCTTATTTAACTTCTAACTTTGATACACTTGGTTTAGATTATTTTCCCTAGAACTAAGTCTTCCTTTTATAATCTTCAAGGAACTGGATTTGGGCTTCAGAATAGTAGCTAATCAGTTGCAGAAAATTAGAAGAAACTTCTCTGTGAAGATATGGCTTCAATCATAACCTTCCTAATTAGAAAGTCATAATTTTTCTTGAAATCAGCTTGAATCTTCTTCAATCTACAAGCTTAGCGCCACATATGATAGCAGAATATTCTGATCATGAAATATAGCAATTAAATCCAACTGTCGAGTTGGTCACAGGCGCGATGCCGAATGGCTCTTCATAGGACATCTTTATTCGACATGTCTCTCAGATGATGAAACATGTTAGTTCAACAATTCTGAGTTCTTCAACTTGAGCACGGCATATGGTTACCAAATATTTCCAGAAAGATCCATATTTATAACTTACTTACAGAATACAAGCATCCAGTTATACCAGACAAGATGTCGAATTATCATAATGAGACATCTTGTTCAACATCCAGTTTTACCAAAATTAGTCAAACCTTTAGAGCTCAAATCTTTGGAGCTTTAAATCTCCCCCTTTTGGAAAATTTTGGCTAAAACTTCTTTCACACTGCAGATCCAGAAACCTTTAGCTGAAGCTCCTTTTGCACAATAAACCCAGGAAAAAATCTAGGAGCAGAAAGTCCTGAAGTCATTTCAGACGAACCAATCCAGGATGATTTGATAAGCTTCATCCAGAAACATTCCTCACATGGCTAAAGATACTCCCCCTTGATCCATAACACTTCCTCACAAGGAGTGGCATAGGAGAACCCAGTGGCATAAGAGAACCATTAGGTAGTAACCACCAGTCAACCTAGGGGATCTCGCTGTTACACATGGATAACTCAGAACACAAGACAAAATTGTGTTCATAACTCAGATCACAAGACACGATAGGACCCAAAAATACAAAACTAGAATAGGACATTATATTTGACATCTTTGCAAAATAACTGCAAACACGGACCACCTAAGACTTAAAAGCATTTGAACAATACCTTTCTCCCCCTTTTTAGCCAAAAATTGACAAATAAATACCTCACAAAACCATACCCAAAAGGTACTTACCCATACCATAACAAAATCCATAAGGACTTATTTAAACATCAAACAACCACAATGTCAGAGAAAGAAAAGGAATGAACTCGATAAATACCCAAGTAATGGCATAAGAATTAACGACTAGACTAAGTCAGTGGTCTCGGTCAAAAACATTAATTGAGGAATATAGTAAAAAACAAATGCACCTTCCAAAATAGCTTTTGATTGCCTTCATTGACTCTGAACTGAGTCTTCTTGGGAAATTTTATTTCCAATAAAATCGTATGCATAATCAACAAGCACAGTTTACACTCCCTCCTACATAATGTCCTGACATATCTACACATTCTGAAGCAGGATTCCACATTTAAGCATCACATGTGTGACATTCCTTATCAACCACATACGCTTCCATCGAGTCCCACATATAATATAGAGAGAAATAAGTTCTCCCTTTAAAGGTAATGTTGTGTAAAGTAAGCCTAAGAAGCATGTGTAGACATGATTCAATAATCTTCGCATGTCTAGAGCTACACATACCCTTTTAGAATTATTTCTCCTCCTCGAGATGAAAACTTAAGATATAAGAAACTAGACAACTAAGAGATTCTCAGGTTCACACATAAGGAAGGATGTCATAACATATTATAGAACATCATTCATTATTGTGACTGCATGAAGCGCTTCTGAACCAATAGATGAAAGTCAATTTATCCTCCAAACAGGCATGGCGTTGCAACATTCTGACAACATTTGCACAAATTTCACAAGTTCAACAATATGATCATAAGAACCATAGTAAGAGATACAAGACCTATGAGAGAAATAAAATCTCGTACTTCTCATGATCTTTCACCAGAGCCATAATGATAATACATAGAATGTAGTCTCTATTTGCAATGAAGCATGAAATGAACCAGCTCATCCTTCAGTCTTTTGTCTTTTAGACTTTTGCACCATCCTTCATACCACCAGATGCATCGGCTTTTGAAGAGCAACTGACACACATTCCTTGGATCCATGTTTGAACAGAACTTCCCTTTAGAACACTAACAACTATGGCTATTTGGCACAACTTAGAAGAATCTCCAGCACAAAGATCATTGCACAACTTCAGCAGCTAACACCCATCAAAGAACCAAGAAGAGAAATAAACTCTTAGACACTTTTTGAATTAAAGTGCTCAGATTGCAGACTTGCATAGATATGTCAAGAAATTACACAGCTCAAGTCAATATATTTACCATTAGTCACATGCACACCTGGATCACAGTTTCTATTAGATGTCCAAACAATTGATAGGATTACTTTTTCTCAAGTGTACATCATACAGGTCATAAAAAACACTTGAATAAACTCTCACATACTCTCTAAAACAAAAAGTTATGATTATAGACTTGCATATAAACATCTAACAAATAACCAGTTCCCGTTAGAGTATTTGTCAACAGTTAAATGCATAACATCATCAGGGAAAATTTTCTCAAGCTCCTTACTTCGCAATTCCCTCTGAGAAATCCAAACAGCAGATAATACTACTTTCTCACACTAGGTAGAACATTTTTTGTCTGACATCCTTCTTATGTACACCACTTAGCATAAGTGGATTCTTCATCATGCTAAATAGATATAAAACCCCTAGACCACTCAAATTAGCTCAGTGACTTGACCTTACACTCTACCTCGAACAAAGCAACCTTATTTGGCTGGAGAAGCAATCAACTGAAATGATGTTCCAACATCAGTTCAGATATCAAGGACTCAATCATTTACTATGGTTTTGAAGACATCGCCCATAGTAATCCAAACATAACTCTTTCAGAAACCACAAGGGGAACAGATCAAGAAGCACCAAGAAACATATTCTTATATACTTTCTGCATCAATACATCAGACAAATACATAGCTCCCGTCAAAGTATTTTCCATCAATCAAATGCACTCCTTTACCAAAGAAACTTTTCCCTACACAAAAATAGCAGATGATCATGTCCTCTTCATAGTTAGAGGAACACTTTTGTGACGTAGACAACACTCAACCATTTGAATGATACACACCACAACTGAGAGTTAATATCCCTTAACTTAGATTGACACAACTCTTTTGCATGCAGTCCCTTAAATGTATCTTCTACTTTAGCATAACAAGAGTTCCATGTTGTTGTACCCCAAAATTTGCCCTCCCATATTCTTCAAGATTTGCAAAGAGCATGCTTCAAAATCTCCCAAGGGTTGCACAGTCCAATTGCCTCCTAAACAGTCAAAAACTAGGGTTTTGGTTATGGCAAAGAAATTGAAGCTTCCAAGGGTCCAAACAAGTCCCACATGCCTATAAACATGGTCAAGCATCCATATGCTAAGTTTCAAGACTTACAGCATAAAATTGCACAGTCAAAAACCCTAATTGCTGAACAGTCAACTGCAGGGGCAAAATGGTCATTTGACAGTCAAAAGTCCAAATTTTTGGTCAACATCTTATTTTGAAGCCACAAACATCATTTGATCAATTCTTGATCATGATTCTCAAAGCATGGCTCAAAAAGTCTCAAGATGCAAAAGTTTCTATATTTGGACAGCTGAAAAAGTCAACTGTAACTTGACCAAGGCATAACTTCCACATGGTTTATCAGAAAAATTCCATCCAAAGCTCATTTTGAATAGAATGACATTTCCTACAACTCATCTTCACACTTCAAATCCAAGAAATGCTCTCACAAAAAGTTATCAATTTCAACATTATAGGTCATTTTCAAAAGTCAACAAAAAGGGACTTTAAGTCAAAGACCATAACTTGGGATTGGTAAATCAAAATGACATGGGACCAAAGGCATTGGTTATAGGACTTCAAGGCCTTTCCAAAATGTCCAATAACATGACCCAAGCTTAAATATTGAGCAAGATATGCCTTGTGGAAGTTGGGAAATTTTTGGGAATTTTGAAAAGTCAATTTTGCTTCAAATGCCTCAAAATTGCTAATGGGCCACGATTTCTTCCAAGAATCATCACCCAAAAGCTATGCACGACCCATTGACCAAAAGGGGAGTTATTTTCCTATTTTTAATTAATTAATTGAATATTTAATCTATTTTATTCATTTAATTAAAATTAATTATAAGAAAAATACTAATCCATGCTTTTCAAATCTTTTTGTGCATAGAATTCACTCAAGATTTCGTGCACTATTCAATAAGGAAAGAATCAAGGTGATTGGCAATGATTGGCATGTTCTTCACATGAAAAAGATTGAAAAAATCATGGAAGATCACAAAAATTCAAAGGCATTAAAACTTGGATGTTGGGCTTGTTTTGTTGACCTAAAACATTCACATACATATACATATTGCAACCCTAATGCACAGGACAAGCTAGTTGCGCTCAGAATCAAAAACAAAACTTGCACTTTTCTTAAAAGACCTTAAAACTGTTTTGGCATCTAGAAGGCGTTTCAAGGCGTGAAAAGTATCTCAAAAGCTCGCTGAGACTTTCCTGAACATAAACCAATACTTTTCCACTCTCCATACACATAGAACTGGTAGAATGAAGTCGTCCTGTCCATGAATTTTTGCACAATCGTACTTTGAATTTCATGCCATATTAATGCATTTTAAATATTGTTTTACACTAACATGATTATGCTGAAGCTTTTGGTGCCTTTTAATTGAGCTAATCATGCCTGTAGCGAAATTTGCCATGGATGTTTTTTAGGTTTTCATAAGCTTGAAATTGGGGTTTCTTCCCCATGGAAAAATTGGCCGTCCTAACCTACACCATTGGAATCAGAAGCTCCAAACGAACACAATCATCACCTCGCGCCCAATTTATCATTGCCCAGGAGCTAATCGCTATTTTCCTATATTGTGGTTAGTGGGGGTTTAAAACCCCCGCTATTTGCCTTTTGTTACAGGTACAAGAACGGAGAAGATGCTTAGGTTTCATAGCATGGTTGGATCATTCAAATTTTCAGCACGTTTTTTGTGTTAATATCATTAGCGTGGTTTATTTTTTATAATATTTGTTTTCCATGATACATACAAACGCGTTGCTTGGTACAGGTGGTAGAGGATACGCTTGGTGAACATTGGGACCTGGGTTCGATTCCCAGGTCCCCCACTTATTTCATATATTTTGTTTTAATACGCTCCTGTGCAGTATGTTCATCAGGGGACCATCATACAACCACATCATCTCGCCTGCCACGCGCCTGGAAGGTTCAATCCAAAGGCTATCATGTGAGTTCCATCATATGCACTGGTCAACGCTCCACACACAAGTCTGGAAGGTCAAAAAGGGCCTCATTCAAATGGGCTTAATTCCTCAAACCACCTCCAAATTTGGGTCTACCACCCCCATTGGTTTGCATTATTTTGATTTTATTTTCTATTTGATTTCTTTTATTTCTTTTTAATGCTTAATTATTTCTTTTTTATTAAATAAATTTTATAACACAAAAATACAAAAAAAATCAGAAAGTCAAAAATAAAAATATGTTTATTATTTAATTCACTAACTATTTTTGTAAATAAATTTAACAACCAATTTAGTTTTAATTTTAGGTTTTCTAACTTTAATGCTTCTTTCTTAAATAATTAAAAGATATAAAAATAGGTCTTTTAGCTTCTTTTTTTTAATTATTTTTCTCAATAAATAATTTATTTCCTTATCATCTTTATTATTAATAATTAATTATTTTGTAAATAAAATTGTCATTAAATAATTAGGTTAAATTAGGTCAAACTTGAATTTATTTCTTTAATAATTAAAAATGCTTAGAATTAGGGTTTTAATTCCATTTAATTTTCTTTAATTTCACAAATACAAAAAAAACATAAAAAATAAGTCCTTTCCTTTATTTAATTTAATTAATTTAATAATTTCAATTTAATTTCCTCAAAGGGTCCAACGCCCTCGCACTCTCGATTCTTATTTTCTTTTCGCGCATTTATTTTTATTTCTTTTGTGAATATAATGTATTTGCCCCAAAACCTTGTAGTAGATAATTAGGACATTTATTTTCCGCATTTTATCTCAAATCGGGTTTTGGTTTAATTTGGCGATGTAGACCCGCGCCTTTGTAATAGCGTAGGACTTTTATATTTCCGCACCTTTTAACTGTTAATAACCACATGAAAGAATGAATGACCTAAAATAAAAAAAGCGTAGATCACCATGACGCATGTACAAGACAAATATTAACATGAAAATAACACACCAATTCACACACCACTCTTAGGGTACGCCTCACTGTTGCCTTGCCCTCGAAACGTGGTCGTCGAGTATAGGACGTTTTAGTAAGTCCTTATGTCCATAACATGATCCAGTTGCCTCGAAATGGTTGCCTCGGAATAAAAAAGGATCAATTGCATAAGGGTAGCTTCTAAGGTGTCCTGCTGTTGCTCTGGTGACCACACTGTCCCTAACAAACGAATTGACCCGAACACCTCCAACGGTGGTGCTGCCTACCTCTCAATGGTGGGATGGCACTACCTTAAGGACATTTACACAGACTAATTCCTTAGGGTAGGTAGATGACTCGTAGATACTTGCTCTAATTCAAAACAAACCAAAAACTTCTTTTCACACCGACACTTTGCAAAAAGCTTTCAAAAACAACTTTTCAAACACTCTTGAGGACCGATACAAGAGTCGAACTGAAATTTTAAACGGAACTTTTTCAAACCCACTCACCTTGAAAAGCAAACAAACATTTTGAAAACACAAATGAGCAAGTATCTAAGAGCCCATGGATAACCATGGATAGAAAGGGTGCTAACACCTTCCCTTTCTATAAATCTACCTCCCGAACCGAGAACTAATCTCAATAAGGAATTTTTCTGTGCTTTTGTCCTTTCCATTTGGAGAAAATAAAAGACGGTGGCGACTCTTGCTTCCGTGACATTTCGCGAACCAGCTTTAAACAGTCAGTTCCAGATCCACCGATCACACATGTTCTCATATACTTGATGAGGATATCAAGTTAGAGTAAACAACCTTCATCATGTTTGACAGAAACACTACCCCGCATATTAAGAAAAGTAAATTATCAACACAAAGATGTCAAGACATTATATCTGACATTTCTTAAAGGTATTCCAACTCCAGATTATAGACACCCCCTTAAAGAAGATTCCAAAAATTTGGCTCCCTTAATCAGAAGGATCTTCATAACTTGAAGTTCATTCATGAAGAATCTGATGCCTTTAACAGAATTCTCTACTAGACAAAAGAGCTCATCTTCTACACTCCTGTATACTTTGATCAGAAATAAACTGACCTTAGGAGTAAGCAAGGTCTTGACCAACACACTCATCTAAGATATGTCTATAAGGAAGAAACTTCTTAGCGCACAACCAAGATGCCTCCTCTTCCAGGTTAGGAGAAGGTTCTAAACATACATGATCAATACACATTTTTTTTAGCACCTAAAGCATATGCAATGCAGTTCCTTTTTCCAATAGAATTTTGCACAACTTGTTGACGTGATGTTCTAACATATGATAGAACATCTTTCCAAGGAACATGCCAAGAGATCCTTTATTAAAGGATGGAAATTGTCCTTTTAGGGTTAGAAGCAAAAATAAATTTCTTCTAACTTTCTTCAGATCTCTTTTCAACAAGCTCACTTAAAAGTGCCTTTATGAGTGGGCTTGAGATAAACCTCAAGTGTCTTTGGAAACTTTGATAGACTTGTTGAAGTTATCATACACAAACACACAATCAAATGATAGACTTTCATAGGAGAACGAATGCAGCGGAATATAAATTAAAAACTCCTCAGCAACCTTCAGGGAAAAACATTATAGCCCTTGCACACAGGCACCATACTCCAAGTTCCACCAGAGGAACATAGGTTTGAAAATAAATTAAACACACAACCAGAAGCTCTCCACCATACTTGTTATTTCTCTAAAATTATGATTGGCATACATTATGGTAAAAACAAGTTGGAAGCAACATGTTAACCAAGACGTTCCAACTTTCAGTTTTCAACATGTCGAGTAAGATGTCTCAACCAGGAGATAGGACATCGCGTCTGCAACAGCTGACATTTATGGTTCAATTGATTTGTTAGCTACTGAATATTAAAGGAATATTTAGTTAACTTATGTGGCATCTAAGATTGACAGATCATAATATTTTATGTTGGTTTTCGAAGATATGCTTAGTTTCTAAATATGGAGACATTTTAGGAACTCGCAGACTTTCTGCAACCTCACTGTTGCGTTTATGAAGCACAATCGAGTCCAGAATAAAGTTATAAATAGACTGGTGTATACCTAGTATTAGGTGGAACTTATGTGTGTATTTTTGTTAGGGTTTTTAGAATCCTTATTGTTGGGTTAGAAGTTTTGTGTCATATGTTCATAAGATTTTAAGCATTGAACATTTGTGTGTCATATGCTCATAAGTTGTTAAGCATTGAGTATTTGTGTGTCAATTCTCATAAGCTTTTAAGCATTGGGTTTTGTGTGTTTTGGAGGAGTGACTTTTGATTTTGTTCTCTACTTATGTTTAGAGTTTCTCCAATGGCTGAGTGTAATTGAAGAGTTATTTAAGGAGGGCCTCATACCTAGGTGTGTCTTAGGTAGAAGTTAAGCAAAGGTTAGTGATTAAGTGTGTAGGCTGTAAACTGGGATGTCTAATATGAGGTCTATAAATTGATACTATCTAGTTAATTTAGTCCTTGGTTTGGTAGTCCCCATAGTAGGTGTTGTTGTCACCGAACTTGGTAAACATATTTGTGTGTTATTTACCTTTAGCATTGTTTATTTTGTTTATGCATCTTGTTGTTGCATGTTGAATTTGAATCATGTGTTTCGACATCTCTTAGGAAATTGAAGATCTGACAACCAGAATTTCAATTGGTATCAGAGCATACATCCTACCCTGACTCTGGGTGAGATTCAGGGAAGTTACTTTCTGGTGCAACGGACAAGGATTGAGGTATTGTGGTTAAAACACCTATTCTAGATGGTACTAACTATGACAATTGGAAACCTCGTATGGAGATGTTCATAAAATCCATGGGCAACAAGGCCTGGAAAAATATTCTTAAGGGATGGGAACCACCAATGGTTGGGGATGCAGATAGTAAGGTTATTGATGTTCTGAAGCCTGAAGAAGATTAGAATGATGCTGATGAGCTATCATCCCAAGGAAACTCCAAAGCATTGAATGCTATATTTAATGAAGTTAAATGTTTTCAAGCTGATAAAGAATTGTAAGCATGCCAAAGTTTCTTGGGAGACCTTGAAGAAAGTTCATTAAGGAAATAATAAGGTAAAGATGGAAAAACTTCAACTTCTCTCGACAAAATTTGAGAACTTGAAGATGAAGGAGGATGAAAGTATTTAGGACTTTCACATGACTGTTCTAGACATTGCTAATGAATCAGAAGACCTAGAAGAGAAGATATTAGAGGATAAGCTGGTCAGGAAGATGCTCAGATCTCTTCCAAAAAGGTTTGACATGAAGGTGATTGTCATTGAAGAATCCCATGACATAAGCACCATGATTGTGGATAAACTTGTAATCTCCCTTAAGACTTTTGAATCTTCTATCAATGAAAGGTCTAAAAAGAAGAAGAATATAGCATTTTCTTCTAGTACTAAATACTCATAGGATTGTGATGAATTTAACTTAGAAGGGGTATCTGAAGATCTTGTGTTACTAGGGAGACAGTTCAACAAAGTGCTGAGGTAGTCCAAGTCAAATGCCAAGAACATGTAATTAGACATCAACCAAAATTAGGATAATGGAGGAAGGTTTGGGATTGAAGAAAAGCCAAATCATGGAAAAGGAGTTTGGTGCTATGAATGTGAGGGATTTGGACACATAAAATTCGAGTGTGCCACTTTTCTCAAGAAGCAGAAGAAAGGTATGATTGTGTCGTGGTCAGAGGAAGACTCTGAAAATGATCATGAAGAAGAATCAGTCAAACAAGTGAATGCCTTGACCGGAGTTTATGATTCTGATGTAGAATTTGATGATGAAGAGCTTACTTTTGAGGAACCTGCTGCTTCATATAGGAAGTTGTGTATCAAAAGTGAAGAAATCTATCAACAAGAAGAAGAGAAAAAGATGATGATTGCTCAGTTACAGTCTGAGAAAGTAAAGCACTTATCCATTATCTCTAATCTTGAGGAGGAGGTGATATTGCTCAATTCAAAACTGGGCAATATGAAAAACTATAAGAATGTTAAATAATGGTTCTAATGCTCTAGATAATATTCTTGAATCTGGAAGAAATGTTGGGAATGTTAGAGGTCTTGGTTATGACAGTCGAGGTATGAAAAATAAATAAGTAAACTTTGTACTGAAGTTTGTACTTCCAAAGAAGGAATAAGAATAGAAGATGTATGAGCAAATGTCCCAACATCAACATAGACATTAAAAAAAGTATGAGGGAGGAAGAAATCAACAATGGAGATGTTTTTATTATGGTGGAAATGGTCATAAAAAATCCTACTGCTACAAATTATAAGGTTATCCCAAATCTAACTCATAACCTGGTAGAAGACAGACTGTGGACAAGAAAAATAAAAGATGGATTCCTAAAAATATTACATCTGAATAACCAACTCACACATCTCTTAAACCATCAGCTGGATAAGCTTGATATTTTTATAGTGGTTGTTCAAGACACATGACAAGTGTTACGAAATTTTTAGTGGGAATCAAACCATCTTCCACTAAAACTGTGACTTATGGAGACGGATCTAAAGGTAGAGTAATAGGTGTTGGGAAACTGGATTATGCAGGGCAACCTAGCCTCGATGATGTGCTGTTTGTTGAAGGATTAGATCCCAGGCTGATAAGTATAAGTCAACTATGTGACCAAGGTCTCAGAGTTAACTTTACTAATTCTGAATGCTTGATAAAGAATGAGAAGGATGAGATTATTATGAAGGGTTGCAGATCAAAAGATAACTGCTATTTATGGAGTCTTGAAGAAACAAAGTGCTTTGAAAAGTGTTTAATGGCCAAGAAAGTTGTAGGGAGAAGTGTTGAGCTTATTCAGATATTGATAGCATATAAAGTCACTCAAGATGCCAGGACATTGTATTGTGTCAACTTGAGGATGAAAAATGGCGATGAGCATCCTATCCAACAATATGGGACTAAACTCACAAAAATAAAGTCACATGATATGAAAGATAAAGTCAAAAAGGAAGACTTAATATTTAAATGTGCAAACATTAAAGAATTATAAGAACGACTTAAAATGCATAAGTATGGGGAATTACAACAATTACTGCTATTTACGTGGGTCAATCAAATTTTCAAATTCCTGGACTCCCACATCTACCCAAGCTCATTCTTCCAAGGCTTAATCATTTGGTCATGCTATCTATACCAAACCTATTGTCCTCTAAAAGATGTTACATCCACTCAATAAAATTTGTGGTTGTACTCCTGTGTCTCATTTGCAAATTCATCTCAACAAAAATCGAAGATGTCTCAACATCCTTCATTTGAATTCATTCATGATTCTTCTGATGATCATGGATTGTCTTAGTCAAATTCTAGGGCTGATGGTAAATTTTGTTGGATCAACTTGTTTAACCTAGCTTTGGACATTGCTCCTTTATCCATTATCCCAGCCTCCACCCAAGAGAAAGTAAGATGTTTCGCCTCAAAAGATGTCAGGACTTCGAGTAAGTCTTCTTCTTATAATACAGGTAAAAATAGGGAAAATGTTAACCTAGAGAAATAATCTGGAAAGATAAATCCTATTGAGCCTGTGATTATTGATAAAAGTATTGCTAAAGATGATAATAGTAACTTGGATAAGAAACATAGAAGGTTTGTGTGCAAGTTGTTAAAAGAAACGTGTATCTTGTCAAGTGTTCAGACATCTGAAGAGACTAGGGATGACAAGACTCTCGATGCAAGTCCTGATGATCTTATGTCAGAGCAAGTTGTTAGTGAAAGGAGAAGCAAGAAGAAGGCTGATGTGGTGGTAAATGCTGACGACTTACCTTCTGATGATGAGCCTATTGCCAAATTCTTATCTCTTGGAAAAGCAAGTAGGCTTCATAAAAGAAGAGAAAAGGCCATGATGGTTGAGAATTCTTCTTCTAAGGAAGATCAAGGAAAAGTTGGCAAGTTAAGAAGTAGTCCTCCAAAGAGTTTCAGGAGGAAAGCTCATGTTGGCCCTCCAAAGCAGTGGAGTAAGAGTGAAGTATCGACCAAGAAGAGGAAGGTAGGCTCTTCTAGTGATTCTAAGTATGATGTTAAAAAAACTGTCGAGGACATCATTCCTCACAATAGACCTGCTACAAATAAGAGAAGTACTAATATTTACAAAGCATCTATAAACGAAGTATACTTCCATCATAAAGAGAACGCAAAGAAATGGAAACATGTGAAGCAAAGAAGGATTGGCCTAGAAAGGAAATTGGTAAAGGATTTTCATAAATGTGTTCACGTAGTGGAGCTGATAAGGACAGTTGGATTGATAAAGTCTGCCACTAAGCCTGGTTCTTTCTATGAGAAATTAGTCAAGGAATTTGTTGCTAACATTCCTGAAAGATGTAATATCGAAGGTGGTAAATACTATGGGAAGTTTGTAGTTAGAAGGAAAAACGCTGGTGCTCTCTCCTAAAGTGATCAATAAATATCTAGGCAGGACTGATAATCCTCATATTGAGTTAGAAGACTCATATGATAAAATTTGCAGGGAAATAAACAGTGGTCATGTGAAGTACTGGCCAAACAATGGGAAGTTATCATCAGGAATACTCAATGTTAAGTATGTTATCCTTCATAGGATTACTACTGTAAATTGGATACCCACACATCATACCTCCACCATTTCCACTAGACTTGGTAAGTTCATCTATGCAGTAGGGAGAAATGTAGATTTGGATTTTGGAGCCTACATATTTAAACAAATCTTGAAGCAAAGAGCTTCAACTACAATGAAGATTCCAATTTTCTTTCCCTCTCTTATCTGTGGCATAATCTTAGAGCAACATCCTGATATTCTTCGGGATACTGACAGTGTGCAGAAAAGGAAAACCCCCTTAACTCTGCATCAGAAATTGTTCGATGGAACACATGCTTAAGACATTGATTTAACATCTTTGGAGGCCCCTATTCCTAAAACTTCAAAAAGAAAAATAATTTCTCAATTAAAGGAGACGTGTAGAGAGTTGGAGGATTCTATCAAGACAGACACTGATAGAAAAGATAAGCTTGAAGATTTGATTAAAACCTTGATGGAGGAACGTGAAAAAGAAGCTGAAGTTGCTGATGATGACCCTAAAGATAACAATGCACCTGAAAATGATGCATCTGATGATAATTCATCTGATGGTGAAACTTCTGCAAGTAGGGGAACTAATGAAGAAAGTGAGGAATCTAGTTCTGATGAGGATGGTGATGCTTATGTTATTGTTGCAAAAGGTTGTAACTTTCTTCATCTTTTTTGCTGTCTTACGCTTATTTTGGTTTATGATTTTGTAAGGGTTAAATGCTCGGGATATGTTTAATTTTTGCACACTAATACTCAAACCTTAGGTGCTTCAATTTTTTGCTAATATTGTCTACTTACATTTGTCATATTATGGCTAAAAAGGGGGAGTAGTATGATATTGAGGGTGCTGGATCTGGCACTAATTGGTGCTACTGTTGAGGTGGAGTACCTTCTATTTTAAAGAGATGTCAAACATGATATCCTGACATCATGATGTTGAGGACTTAGGTTCTCTATTTGTTGTTGCAGTTGTGTTAATAGATCAACTAACTACTATTTGTGTCTCTGATTTGTGTGTTTCTAACCTTGCTTATGCTTTTTGCGTTGTTGTACCTCTTATGTGTGTGTTAGATCTATTTCAAGCATACATTATGTTGTTTTTTTCTTGAGCAAGGGTTATTTGGGTGTTTTATCCAAAATGTGCCAAAGGGGGATATTGTTATTTCTCTAAAATTATGATTGGCATACATTTTGGTAAAACTAACTTGGCAGAAACATGTTGAACAAGATGTTCCAAGTTACAGTTTTCAACATGTCGAGTAAGATGTCCCAACCAGGAGATAGGACATCGCATCTGCAACAACTGACTATTATGATTCAGTTGATTTGTAGCTACTGAATATCTAGGTAATATTTAGTTAGCTTATGTCCAAGATTGAGAAATCAGAATAGTTTATGTTGGTTTTCGAAGATATGCTTAGTTTCTAAATATGGATACATTTTAGGAAACTAATGATTGAAGACTCATTTTCAGTTGATTTGTAGCTACTGAATATCTAGGTAATATTTAGTTAGCTTATGTCCAAGATTGAGAAATCAGAATAGTTTATGTTGGTTTTCGAAGATATGCTTAGTTTCTAAATATGGATACATTTTAGGAAACTAATGATTGAAGACTCATTTTCTTGGAGAAGAATTTGCAGACTTTGTGCAGCCTCACTGCTGCATTTTTGAAGCCCAACCCAGTCCATAATAAAGTTATAAATAGATTGGTATATACCTAGTATTAGGTGGGACTTTCGTGTGTATTTTTGTTAGGGTTTTTAGAATCCTTATTGTTGGGTTGTAAGTTCTGTGTCAGATGTTCATAAGCTTTTAAGCATTGAACATTTGTGTGTAAAATGCTCATAAGTTGTTAAGCATTGAGTATTTATGTTTCAATTCTGATAAGCTTTTAAGCATTGAGTTTTGTGTGTTTTGGAAGATTGACTTCCGGTTTTGTTCTCCACTTGTGTTTAGAGTTTCTCCAATTGCTGAGTGTAATTGAAGAGATATTTGAGGAGAGCCTCATACCTAGGTGTGTCTTGGGTAGAAGTTAAGCAAAGGGTAGTGATTAAGTGTGTAGGTTATAAATTGGGATGTTTGTTTTGAGGTCTACAAATTGATACTATCTAGTTAATTTAGTCCCTGGCTTGGTATCCCCCAAAGTAGGTGTTGTTATCACCGAACTGGGTAAACATCTATGTGTGCTATTTACCTTCAGCACTGTTTATTTTGTTTATACATCTTATTGTTGCGTGTTAAAGATGGATCTAGTGTTTCGATATCTCTTAGGACATCTGAGATCTGACAATCGAAATTTCAATACTACATGTATGGCAACATTACACAGGTCCAAAACTAAACCTCATTTCTTTCCCATGAACCAGAAAGTATCTTCCTTGATCTCATCCAGAAATTGACAGGATATATGCTCTAATACCAATTGAAATTCTGGTATACAGATTACACATGTTCTAACACATATTTAGACATTGATCTCTACAAAATAACACATGGATAGAATGCAGCAGAATGATATAGAACTTATAAGTCCAGAGTCGTAACAGATGTTCCAACATCTTATACGGCATGTCAATCAATCAAAAACAAAATTTAACAATGCAGAATGATAAAAACACAAGATATGATAACCCAGTTCGGTGTACAATAAACCCTACTCTGGGGGATACCAAGCCAGGAAGGAAGTCCATTATCATCAGTATTAGTTCAAAGCTAAACTCCCTTGTTTACAACTTCTCACCTAATCGCTACCCAGTGCAACTTCTGCCTATATGAGAAATCAACATCTCACTTCCTAAATACCCTCAGTGATATTTCTATCAATTACAACCGGTTCAGTCAAGACTCCGGACTAACAAACATACTTGTATTTTCTTTAAAGCTTCATCTAATAACAATACACGATTTATTACCTAAAGGCTTTGGAATCTGCATAAAACTATGTCTACCACAACGTATCAAATGGATAAAAAGGGTAACTTACAACCCAAGAAAGTACACAACTTTCAAAACTCTGAGCCCTTATTTAAATTATAACTTTGATACACTTGGTTTAGTTGATTTTCCCTGGGACTAAGTCTTCCTTTTATAATCTTCAAGGAACTGGATTTGGGCTTCAGAACAGCAGCTGATATGTGTTAGAACATAGTTTGATTCTACAACCCTTAATTAGAGTTTTGATGATAACAAATACAAAGAACAAATATGCACTCTAAATTTGTGTTATTTTTTATACAGAAGTTTTGACTGAAACAGCATCAGAAGTTAAGCTACAGAAGCTTTCAAGTTGAGCTAATCAGAATGTTCTGAAGAATGATTATCAGAATCTGCATTGAATTAAAGGATACTCTGACTCTGAACAGAAGTCTAATACGCCAACAGATCCTCATGTCTGAGTCATCAAAGTTCTGAAGTAAAAGCAGCATGCAAGATTCTATTATTCTGAAGCATTACTTTTCAATTAAGACAATATCATGTGCAACGGCTTCATTCAGACAAGAATCTTCTCAGTATGGAAAGTGCATTGAGTGTCCACTATCACGCTTTATTTTGGACACGATTTCCATGCTATATAAACAAGCTTAAAGGACAAATCATTTATGATTTTCACCTACAACTGCATATACATCCTAAACGCTTCAAATATTCATATTCTCTTATACTCTCAAATTGTGTAATACATCACAGTAGTGATACAGTTTTTGAAACGAAAAACAATAGTACACAGTAAATCATTTTTCTTTTGATTAAGCTATTTTCCTTGAGATAAATCGGGTTTTGGTTGTACTCAAGAAGACTTTGGCAGTTGTCAAAGTAGATTTGTAATCAGTCTTGATTAGTGAATTAAGTCCTTGTTGGAGAGAGGCAAAATCACCTTAGCGGGTGGACTGGAGTCGTTTGAGATCAAACGAACCAGGATAAAAATATCGTTTCTACTGCTTTTATTTTAAGTTTCAATTCAACCCCCCCCCCCTTCTTGTGTTTTTCACTTCTTCAATTGGTATCAAAGCGCCTGGTTCTGAGTTCATACACTTAACCGTGTCAGTACAAGATCCAAGCTTTAGAAAAACACTATGGTGGGACCAAGCCAAAACATTAGCAATGACTATGATGAGGACAAGGACAGAATCAGCGACAAACCTCCAGTCTTTGATGGAGAAAATTTTGAGTACTAGAAAGACATAATTGAGAGCTTCTTTCTGGCTCGTGATGCTGATCTATGGGACATGGTAATTGATGGATACACACATCTAGTGGATGAAAGTGGTCAGAAGATAGACAGAAAAAGGATGTCTGACCAGCAAAAGCGTGATTTCAGAAACCATCATAAATCCAGAACAATACTTCTCAGTGCCATCTCATACTCAGAATATGAGAAGATATCAAACAGAGACACAGCCAAAAACATGTTTGAATCTCTGAGAATGACGCATGAAGACAACATACAAGTTAAAGAAATCAAGGCCCTTGCGCTCATTCAGAAATATGAAGCATTCAAGATGGAAGACAGTGAATCCGTAGAAGTAATGTTCTCAAGATTTCAGATTCTTGTTGATGGGCTGAAAGTTCTTAACAAAGGATATTCTACTGCTGATCACGTAAAGAAGATCATCATAAGTATACCAAAGCAATGGAGGCCAATGGTCACTGCATTTAAGCTGGCTAAAGATCTCAACAAGATATCTCTGGAGGAACTTGTTAGCTCCCTCATAAGTCATGAGATAGAGCTAGAAGAAGACGAGCCTCAGGAACAAGGTAAGCCTTTAACATTAAAATCTAACAAAAAACTTGAATCTAAGGTTTTGCAGGCTATGGAAGAAACTTCTGATGGATCCTCATCAGAAGAAGACAAATTGTCTCTTCTCTCCAGAAGGGTCAATCAGTTGTGGAAGCAGAGACAAAGAAAATTCAGAAACCTGAGAAGATCAGAGAATCAGAATGAATCCTCCTCCAGATACAGAAAGTCTGAGTCCTCCTCTGGATGCAGAAGATCTGAAGCTTCCTTCGGTCACAGAAAGTCAAATAACAAAGACATCATATGCTATGAGTGCAATGAACAAGGGCACTACAAAAGTGATTGTCCAAGGCTTCAGAAGGAGAAGCCCAAAAAGAAGTTCTTCAAGGAGAAGAAGAAAATCCTCATGGCAACATGGGACGATTCAGACACTTCTGATGCTGACTCAGACTCAGATGATGAAAGAGCCAACATCGCTCTTATGGCAAATGTGACAGAAGACAGTGAAGCTTTTGGTTCAGACTCAATCAGACACGGAAGAGGTATTTCCTGATTTCACTGTTAATTATACTAAAGCTGAACTTGCAGAAAGTTTGAATGAAATTCTGGAAAGGTATCAGCAGATCAGAGTCAAATTTGAGAACCTGAAAAAGGATCTTGTCTCTGACTCTGAAGAAACTGAGAGTCTTAGATTAGAAAATTCTGAGTTAAAAGAAAAGATTTTAAAATTAGAAAATGGTATACAAAACTCTCAGAAGGAAATAATCTCAGAGACTCCCAGTAATGCGGATAAGATCATCAAAGAGTATGATCACAGCTTTCAGAAGTTTCTGGCTAAAAACATAGATAGAAGCAAGATGGCGTCAATGATCTATGGAGTTAGCGGGAATGGCAGAAAAGGAATAGGATACCAAGGTAAGGTATCTCCACCTAAGATAGTCATGGACCTAGTTATTAAATGCACACCACTAAAATCACACTTCACATACGGGCACACACATGACCTGAAATACACTAGCAATGATTATTCAGCTAAACCAAAATTCAAACATAATTTTGGTAAAACTAACAAACCAGGACCCAAAAAGATATGGGTACCTAAGGACAAAATTATATATGTAGCAGATATCTTTAGCAGCAAGGCTAAAACACCAGTCATGGTACCTGGACTCTAGATGCTCTCGGCACATGACGGAAAGAAAGCATATGTTCCAAAGCCTGGAACTTAAACCTGGAGGCTATGTGGGCTTTGGAGGCAACCAAAGAGGGAAGATCATTGGCTCTGGAATAGTAGGTAATGGTAATCTTCCTTCTATTAATAATGTGATTTTAGTTGATGGATTGATGCATAACCTGTTATCCATAAGTCAATTAAGTGATAACTGTTATGATATAATATTTAATCAAAATTCATGCAAAGTTGTTAGTCAGAAAGATGGAACTATTCTGTTTAATGGAAAGAGGAAAAACAACATTTATAAGATAAAACTTTCTGAACTAAAAAGTCAGAATGTAAAATGCCTTCTTTTTGTTAACAACGAGCAATGGGTCTGGCACAGAAGATTGGGGCATGTTAGTATGAGAAGAATATCTCAGATTAACAAACTCAATCTGGTCAGAGGACTTCCTAATCTGAAGTTCAGCTTAGATGCTCTGTGTGAAGCATGTCAGAAAGGAAAATTTGCAAAACCTGCTTTCAAAGCTAAAAATGTTGTTTCCACCTCTAGGCCATTAGAACTTCTGCACATAGACTTATTTGTACCAGTGAAAACTGCGTCTGTTAGTGGAAAGAAGTATGGGTTAGTGATCGTATATGACTATAGCAGATGGACATGGGTAAAGTTCTTAAGACACAAGGATGGTCACATTCTGTGTTTGTTGCCTTCTGTAACCAAGTTCAGAATGAAAAGGATCTTAGAATTATCAAAGTCAGAAGTGATCATGGTGGAGAATTTGAAAATAAAAAATTTGAAACATTTTTTAATGAAAAAGGCATTTCGCATGACTTCTCTTGTCCTAAAACTCCCCAACAAAATGGAGTTGTAGAATGAAAGAACGGAAAATTTCAAGAAATGGCCAGAACCATGATCAATGAGACTAACATTGCTAAGATATTCTTGGCAAAAGCAATTAACACAACGTGTTATATTCAGAATAGAATCTCTATAAGAATTATTCTGGAAAAGACTCCATATGAATTGTGGAAGAACAGAAAGCCCAACATTTCTTATTTCCATCCTTTTGGATGCACATGTTTTATTCTGAATACTAAAGATCATATGAACAAGTTTGACTCTAAATCACAAAAGTGTATTATGTTAGGATATTCTGAATGCTCAAGAGGGTACAGAGTATACAATACAGAAACATAGATTGTTGAAGAGTCAATCAGTGTTAGATTTGATGATAAGCTTGACCCTCACAAGTAAAATCAGAATAAATCTTTTACAGATATAGAAGTTGAATTCACAGGTGCTAAAGACAACTCATCAGAAGTTTCCAACAGAGACGCTCCAACAACTTCAGAAGAAAATGTCACAAGTGTTCTAGTACCTTCTGTTGATCAACTCCAGAAAAGGTTATCCAGAAGCAGCATAGCTCACCCAGAAGATAAGATATTGGGAAAGAAGGATGATCCAATCAGAACAAGATCAACATTCAGAAACTCTGAAGAATCCCTCATGGGACTAGTCTCACTGATTGAACCAACAACAATTGATGAAGCTCTTCTGGACAATTACTGGATTCTGGCAATGCAGGAGGAATTAAACCAGTTCACCAGAAATGACATATGGGATATGGTTCCCAAACTAAGAGGATTAAACATCATTGGAACAAAGTGGGTGTTCAGAAACAAACTGAATGAGCAAGGAGAAGTCATTAGAAACAAGGCACAACTGGTGGCACAAGGTTATAGTCAGCAAGAGGGGATAGACTATACAGAAGCCTTTGCTCTAGTCGCCAGGTTAGAATCTATCAGACTCCTAATCTCTTTTGCTGTAAATAATGGCATCACTCAATATCAGATGTGTGATACGGTGGGAGAACTGACTTGGGTTTTTGTGTTTCATTCGCACTTGTTCGGTTTAGCAAGACTCGCCACTGACTTTTTATTTTATCCTAAGGAAAGGTCAAAAAGCACAAGAAAGACCTTTGAGATGTTTTCTCGGGTTCGGGGGGTAGATTATGAAAAGGGAAGGTGCTAGCACCCTTTTCATCCATGGTTATCCATGGGCTCTTAGTTACTTGTTTTAGATCACTTGCCTTTGCTTTTCAATTGTTTGAAATGGTGCTTTGTGTGTGTGGTTTTTTGAAAATGTTTTGAAAAAGATGCCTTGTCTAGGAAACCTTTGTAATGATTCTTGTTTGAATATATACAAAGGTGTGTGTCTTTTTGAAAAGATAATTCAATGTTTTGAAAGTTGTTTTGAAATTGTTTTGAAGTTGTGTTGTGAAGTGTATTTGAAAGATGGCAAGGATGTTTTGCAAGATTTTTGATCAAGTAACTAAGAGTTGTCTACCCAATTTTACTCAAAGATCTTTCTTATGTTTTTAACCCTTTTAACAATGCTATTTCACCATTGTATTTGGTGAATAACCTTGCATTAGGATGTTAAACGGGACAGGCGCGGGTCATCGTATACAATCATTGAAGGCAACTTGTGAGACGCTCTAGCAATTTTGTAAGGGACGAGATCGTTTTATCAAAGGCAACATCGAGGGTCATCGAGGGGCTACGATCTTTGTTTATCGAAGGGGCATTTGATAGAGTGTCTCATACTCGAGGGACATGATTGTATTTTCCGAGGCAACAAGCGAGGTTACCCTATAGGTGCAAGTGTGAATGGTGTATTGATTTTCATGCACTTATCTTGTATTAGGTCATCGAGGGATTGATTTTGAATCTTTGCATACAAACCCTAATTACTATACAGTATATGGAAAGCGATAAATTGCAGGAATTTAAAGTCTAAGTTATTATAAATAAGTATCCGGGGATGGGGGTACAAATGTTTGCAAATGGGGATGAGTCTTATCAGGATAATAATGTCCAAGTATATATTACAACCAAATCGAATTGTCGCGTTCTCAATGTAAAAAAAAAATATAACAAGGTATAAGATGATGAAAATCAAAGAGATATGAGATGTGTATATTTATTTACAAATGATCGAATAAAAATTCTAACCTAAAAAGATTAAGTATTTATTATTATTTTTGTATTTTGTTGATTACGTAAAGAAATAAAATTATTTGAAGCTCTCTATTATTTAGGTATTTTTTAAAGAAAACAAAAATAAAATCTCATATATTAAATTATATTAAGAAAATTTAAACAAAACTTTACTATTTAACAAAAAAAGAATTAGATTAAATAATAAAAAAAAGATATATTAGTTCAAAATGGAGTTAAAAAAAGGGATGATGGGCCTTTGAGTTTTTATACCTTGGCCCAAAGTGGTACAAAAAGAAAAAAATAAAAGATGCTGAAGGGAAAATGGGGGTTGTAGGCGCCAGGAAAGTGTTGGGCTTTAGGGCGAATTGGGGTGAACCGGCCCATGTTATGTTGTACAATTTTTTAGGGTTAATCAGTTTTAGGGTTTGCAGTTTTATGGTTAATCAGTTTTAAGGTTTGCAGTTTGTAAATGGCGCCGCTCCTCTCGTCTTCGTCCTCTTCGTTTCTCTCAAACCCCAAGAGCAACTGATATCTTCTCTCCTCGCCTTAGGCTACCATAATGTTACCTCCATCCTCCCCTCTCCGTGACTATACAAGGTAGTGATTCGAAAGGGTACGCGTTTTCTTTACAGTTTGCATGTTCAATTCTTGTATGTTTTATTGTTTGCAAAGTCTAATCTTTGGCGTTTATGATGTGAGACGTAGAAAAGTTGAGGGAAAAAATACCTTGGCGTCTTGTTCTCTGGAAAGGATGGTGGAGAGAGGACTTAGAACGGTGACGCTCTCAGGTGGCCAAGGCGGAGGGAGGAGCGTGATGATAACAGTTGCTAGCTCGCCTCTGGTATTTCTGTATCTTTACGTTGTTTGATGATGAAACTTATTTCTGAAAACCCTATATCGCTTTGTTTCTGAATCTTCTCTTCTTCTTCTCTTTTGCTGATGTTTAATTGATGATGAATTTGTGTTCTGAAAAGAGCTATTTGTTGTTGTTCTTCATGTTGATATTGAGATTTGTTGGTGATGAATGTATGTTCTGAGACTTGCTTATTTGTTTCTGATTCATTTATCGCTTCTGCATCTCTCTTCTTCTTTAAATACCTTGTTTATTCGATGATGAACATATGTATTCTGAAAAAAGGGCTTGTTGTTAGCTTGGATTCTGAGTTTGATATGCAAGCTGTAAGTTTGTGAGTTGGCAGTTTGATGAAATTTTTAGGCAGGCTTTGAACTTGCAGTTTTTCTTTTTGGTAGGCTATGTAGTTTTACAGGTTTGTAAATGAGTGTTCAGGTTTGTTGTTTGACCTTTTGGGAAGGTAGGCTTGTTGTTAGCTTGCTTTCTGAGTTTGAGTAAGCTTGCAAGTTTTTTTTTGTAAGTTTTTGGCAGGCTTGCTGTTGTGTTTGTAGTTATGCAGGCTTATGCAATTTTTGGTGAAGGTTTTGGACTTGCAGTTTTTGTTTTTTGAGGGCAGTTCTGCAGGTTGAACAGGTTTTAGTTTTGGGTTTGGAAGCAGGCTTGCTTCTGCAGGTTTTCTATTTTGTAAGGCAGGTTCTGGAGTTTTTGCTTGCTTCTGGTATTGTTGGAAGCAGGCTTTAGTTAGAGGCAGGCTTGCTTCTATAGGTTTGAATGGTTTATGCAGGTTACAGGCAGTTTTGCTTAATGCTTGTGTTTTCAAGCAGTTTTGCGAGTTATGCAGGCAGGTTGCAGGTTTGATAACTTGTGTTTGTGATTTTGCAACTTGAATTGAGTTTCAGTTTGTGGCTCCCTCCTTAGACTGTTTACAGTCTTGTTCTCTTATATCTTTTAAGCCTTCCAAAACTGCAAAAAAAATTTTTGATGCCCTCTTTCTCTCTCCATAAAAGCATTTTAAATTGCTTAATGTATTTTCTATTCTGAAAAGCTTTGTTGGCGAGAACATGATGAGAAGTTTGACAAGCCTGCTTGCTTGTATCTTGGTTTATCCCTGCATTCTATACTTTCTTTCCATATTTTATGCATTGTTCTTTTTGGCAGCTTGTCCTTTGACAGCTTTGTGTACTTGGTTTGACAGTTTTGCAACTTAGTTTGCTTTTGACAGTTTTGCAACTTAGTTTGCTTTGCCTTGCTGCCTTTGGTTGACTAATGTAGTTTGGAATTTTAGCTTGGCAGTTCAGTTTGACATTTGTGTGCAGCCTTGTGCCTTTGCATTTAATTGATTGTATGCTTGCAAAATCTTTCCTCTTTGTGAACCAAGAAAAGAAATCTTCTTTGTGATTTGCAAAGAGGACATGTAAAACATGATGAACCCAAAAACAATCTGATTCCAGCCAACAAGATTTAATGATGACTTTATATTTAACTGCTTGAAAATGCTTTTCAATTTAACTGCACTGATTTCTTTTTCTTCTGTCCTTTGCAGGTGAGTATCAGTTGGATAATGGAAGAAGCAGTAGAAGATCAAAGATTTCAAGAGATTTAAGCTTTAGATTTATTTTCTTTTCATTTATTGTAATAAATATTATTGTAAACACTGTAAATTATAAATTTACAATATTCGAATAACATTTGTAACAATATTTGAAATAAATAAATAAAAAGTCTTTGTCAAATAAGAATTCTTTACTGTCAAATATTTCATTCCTTCTTTTGCACTGTCTATTTAATTATTTAAATCTCTTGAATTAAAATAACTGGAAATGTATCTCAATAACTTTAATCCATATGAAATAAATAAATCAACAAACTTTGTCGTCTTGCAATTTCGCATTAATCACAATACGCCTGGCACTCCAATTAATCATATGCTTTGTACAGTTAAAAAAAACAAACATTCCATACACTTTTCACTTCCCTGATCAAACCAATGCCTCAAAGTTTCAATCAAAGCCTCAGCTCCTATCCCAGATATTTAGGTTTTGAGAAGCAACCGGTAATTTGGAACAAGCGTAAAAATAATGTAAAGTCAATTGAATTATTGTGGATTCAATTTCTTCTGAGAAATACGAGCGAAAACCCTAATTCCAGATTTGTCGTCAAAGAAAAGTCTGTTTGATCAATTCCTGAGCCAATCTCAACCCAATCAATGGAAACCCTAATTTTGGACTTGTTGTCAAAGAAAAGTCTGTTTGATTAATTTAAAATCAAAGGAAACCCTAATTCTGGATTGACTGATAAAGAAAAGTCTGTTTGACCGATTCTTGAGCCAATCTTGAAAAGTCGGGAAAAATCTTGAAGTTGTGATTTCTTGTGAAAAAAGGGAGGGCAAATTTTGGGGTACAACAAGATGGATGTCAAAAGTGCATTCTTAAATGGTTACATTGATGAAGAGGTATATGTGCACCAACCCCCTGGGTTTGAAAATTCCAAACACCCAGAATATGTTTTCAAACGAAAGAAGTCACTCTATGGTCTGAAACAAGCTCCCAGAGCTTGGTATGAAAGGCTAAGTAACTTCCTGTTAGAAAAGGAATTCACCAGAGGGAAAGTGGACACAACCTTGTTCTGTAAGACATTTAAGAATGACATTTTAGTTTGTCATATTTACGTAGACGATATTATTTTTGGATCTACTAAACCTTCTCTGGGAAGAGAATTTGCTAAGTGCATGCAGGCAGAGTTTGAGATGAGCTTAATGGGGGAACTTAAATTATTTATGGGAATTCAGATAAACCAAACTCTAGAAGAAACTTACATTCATCAGAGAAAATACATCAGAGAACTTCTGAAGAAATTTGACCTCTTAGAATGTAAGCCCTCAAAGACTCCAATGCATCCCATGTGCATTTTGGAAAAGGAAGAGGTAAGTAAAAAGGTAGAACAGAAGATCTACAGAGGTATGATTGGATCTCTCCTTTATCTGACGACTTCAAGGCCTGATATTTTATTCAGTGTTTGCTTATGTGCTAGATTCCAATCAGATCCTAGAGAATCTCACTTAACAGCAGTTAAGCAAATTTTCAAGTATCTGAAAGGTACTAATAATATGGGTTTGTTTTATAGAAAATCCAATGAATTCATCTTAGTAGGATACTGTGATGCTGACTTTGCTGAAGACAGAGTAAAGTGTAAAAGAACTTCTGGAAGCTGCCAGTTTTTGGTAGACAACCTGATCTCATGGACCAGCAAGAGACAGTCCACAATAGCGCTGTCAACAACAGAAGATGAATACATAGCAGCTGCTGGATGTAGCACTCAAATGCTCTAGATGAAAAGTCAACTTGAAGACTTCAACATATTTGAGATTAGGAGTACAGTTGCATCAGAATCTATCTATGAAGATTTGAACTTTTCATTTCAAGGATAGAGGCGTGCAGTTCACACTGTAACACTCGAGTCCTAAAAGGGCGAGGAGTGGTTACACCGCATGTAACATCCGAGGCCTAAGAGGGCAAAGGAGGTCGCCACATTGAAATGAGAGGGATCACGAGGCTATGGTTGATGGAAGGTTTATAAGGATTAATTTGTACTACCTATACTAACAAGATGCATCTTCTTTTCGGTAGCTCATTCATAAGAACTCCACAGTTAAGTGTGCTTGACTTGGAGCAATTATGGGATGGGTGACCTAAGTTTCCCAGAAAGCGTGTGAGTAAGGATAAAACATGCTGAAAAGACCCGTGTTGGTTTGTGGGGTCAGTCGATAATCTTGAAGGCATCCTGGGGCGTTACAAATGGTATCAAAGCCACACCTCTCCCGGTATGATGTGGTTCGAGGATGAACCATGCGGAAGCTGGTGGGCATGTAACACTCGAGTCCGAAAAGGGCGAGGAGTGGTTACACCGCATGTAACACCCGAGGCCTAAGAGGGAAAAGGTGGTCGCCACATCGGAATGAGAGGGATCCCGAGGCTATGGTTGATGGAAGGCTTATAAGGATAAATTTGTACTACCTATACTAACAAGATGCATCTTCTTTTCGGTAGCTCATTCATAAGAAATCCACAGTTAAGCATTCTTTACTTGGAGCAATTCTGGGATGGGTGACCTTTTGGGAAGTTTTCTAGAAAGCGTGTGAGTGAGGATAAAACATGCTGAAAAGACTTGTGTTGGTTTGTGGGGTCAGTCGATAATCTTGAAGGCAGCCTGGGGCGTTACACACACCATCAAACATCTGTCATCCTCTCACAAGCTACCTTTTGAGGCTAAACACGCGTTCAAATTCTGAAGGGTCCAAGGCTCTGATTGGATGCATTGAGACACTTGTCATTGGTAACTATTAAATATCTCACTAAATCCCCTAATTTCAAGTTTCATTAATTCTGTATAATCATTACTTATTTTCTCTTTCTTACTGATTATGTTTTCAAGTGCTTATATAAACTCAGTTTACTATTTCATTCATTCACGTTTTACCACCTTCAATACTCTCTCTTGCTCTAGTTTTTCAAAACATCCTTTCTATTAGTTTTCTTCAAAGAATCCGTGTGAACAATGGCATCCTCATCAAGTCTCAAGAATCTCAATAGTGCCACTAGTTCTTCGTCAACTGAACAATATGAGGAGCCCATTAGAACACTGCTCACTCTGGTCAACAATCTTGAAGTTCTCTGTGAATTGATCATCGATTTTGAAAGTTTACAAGAAAACGGGTTTGATCTGTATGAAGATGTAACTGCACAGGGATGGAACAGATACTTTGATCGTCTGTTGGGTCCAACTTTTCCCATTCTTGGTAAAGAGTTTTGGATTCATGCTACTTAATCCAACCACCAGGTCACGTCATATGTTATGGGGAAGAAGATAGTGATTATAGAAGATTTGATTGGGAAACTCATTGGATACAATGGCGGCAGAGTCAGATGCATTGATATGGGTGATAAGTGTTCTGACCTAAAATTTATTGCTAGGGTTATTTTCACTTCTGGACAGCCATCCAGCAAGATCAGAGACTTGAAAGATCATTACAGAATCTGGGCTAGAATTATTCTGGGATGTATCAATCACAGGAAGCCTACAAGCTGTCCTGATTACATCAACATTGATCAGCAGTTTCTGTTATACTTCATTGCAAAGAAGACTAAAATTAATCTCCCACATTTGCTCTTCAACAATCTCAGAACAAGTGTGAAAGAAACAAGAGAAGAAGAAAGAACTAATAGGGATTGGATTCCTATGGGAAGATTGATTTCATATATTCTGACGGAAAACATGTTGATAGAACATATGACAGAGGCTCAAGAAATCAGCACTCTGGAAGCAATTGTTGGGAAACCACTGAATGCCAAGAATCTGAAGAAAATGAAGATTATTGAAAGCATTAACAAGGAACCAACAATTGCTTCTCATGAAGTCATCACTTCTAGGAGAATCCCTCTGAAGGATTTCCCACTATTCTCTGAGATAGATGCTTCTCCAGAGATTATAGTCAGATACCTTGAAGCGTGCAAGGAAGATGGAACTATTCCAGAAATCAACATCTGTGACCTGCACAAGCCAGCTCCAGAGGTTGTGCTAAAGAAATCCAGAAAGAGGAAGGTAGCAGGAGAAGGATCCTCTCATAGGACACCCAAACCTGCGAAAAAGAAAGGTAACATATCCTTTGTTTCTGTTGTAGAATCAATAGTTGTTCCAACATCTGAAACCATTCCCTCTCAACCAACAGAAAATCCTTCACCTCAAACATTTGAGGATTTTGACATAGAGTTTGACCCATCTGTAACTCTTGGAAATTTCTTAAATGAACCTCACTCCCCCAATCAAAATTCAGAACAACATCAACCAGAACTTGCAAGAGTTCTCTCTGATATTAAACTGTTTGATCAAGAATGTTCCTCACCAATCCCAGAAAATCAAAACACTCAATTTCCTCAACCAGAAAATGAAAACCCCCTCACTCTTCAATCTGAAAATCCATCTTCTGAAACACCTAAACTCAAAACTCAACACGCTACCGCAAACAAATCAAAAGACTCCCTTTCAGAGTCTGATACCACTACCCCAATTCATGGGATAACAGAACCTCTTACAATTCGTAAACCTCTCTCCATTCATGATATTCCAGAAATACCTTCACCATATGAATCCACACCACCAAACACTGCTCACTCACCAATCCTGATTTCTGATTCTTCTACTCCCTCACTAATCAACCGTCCAGTTTATCATCTCAGAACTGTCATTGATCTAGAAGCGCTGGACCATCTAGCTTCCACCTCAAATAAAATAGCCATTCCCAAACCTAAACCAACATTAACCAAATCAGATGTTGGTAAGAACCTATTGATTTTTGAAACAGAAATACAGGAATGGGTTACTTCTTTGAAGAAAGCAAGTCAAGAAAATTCTAATCCTGCTGCTTCTAATTCTCTGTGGGATAGATTCAGAAAATGGTTCAACTCTGAATCCCAGAAGCTGAAAGAATTGAGCTATGAGATGGCTCAGCAGAACTTCAATGATCAGCTGAAAGCCTTCAAAGATCAAGTTATAAGTCACTGGGACAAGAAAGAAATTCTTCTGCTGGAAAATGCTCCCTAGAAAGAGCACCAACCTTCAGAAGCCACTGAAACAGATTCTGAGAGTCACCCTCTGACTACTACTCCAGAAAAAGAAATTGCAACAGAAGAAGTTGTTCAATCAGAAGAGTCTGCAGAGTGTTCTGAATGACATGCAACCCCTGAAGATACATCAGCTTCGTCTCTAGTCATACAAACTCTAGAAGAGTTGAAAAAGGAAAATGCTTTAATCCATGCCAAACTTGATAAGCAAGAAGACACAAACAAAGAGATCAGGGATATATTGGACAAACAAGAAGATACAAAAAAAGAAATCAAAGACATTCTGGGAAAGCAGGAAGAATCAAGCACTCAGATTAAGAGCTTGCTGGAAGCGTTGTTCACACGACTTCCCCCTCCTTCTTAGATTTTCTTTAACTTATTATTTGTATTCTTCATCTTATCCTCTTTGTTTCTGAAAAATGTCATTTCATTCTATTTTCAATACAAATCGTCTTTTTGACTCTGATTATGTTGCTTTTTGATACCTGACAAAAAGGGGGACAACGTAAGATATTTTCAATAACAGTATACCGGGACAAAGTCTCAAACATTCAGAATATCTTAATTTCTATGTTTTTTTCTAAAAGCTTGAACAGGAATATGATAAGGACAGAAGGAGATGCATCAAAAGAGAAGGAACTTCAGGGAAGTAACTCATCTCTATCTAATTAATCAACTCAGGGGGAGACTCTCTTGAGTTTTTTTTGTTCTATATTTTTATTGAAAATCCTAGTTTTTGTCATCATCAAAAAGGGGAAGATTGTTAGAACATAGTTTGATTCTACAACCTTTAATTAGAGTTTTGATGATAACAAACACAAAGAACAAATATGCACTCTAAATTTGTGTTATTTTTTATACAGAAGTTCTGACTGAACTAGCATCAGAAGTTGAGCTACAGAAGCTTTCAAGCTGAGCTAATCAGAATGTTATGAAGAATGATGATCAGAATCTGCATTGAAGTAAAGGATACTCTGACTCTGAACAGAAGTCTAATACGCCAACAGATCCTTATATCTGAGTCATCAAAGTTCTGAAGTAAAAGCAGCATACAAGATTCTATTGTTCTGAAGCGTTACTTTTCAATTAAGACAATATCATATGCAACGGCTTCATTCAGACAAGAATCTTCTCAGTATGGAAAGTGCATTGAGTGTCCATTATCACGCTTTATTTTGGACAAGATTTCCACGCTATATAAACAAGCTTAAAGGACAAATCATTTACGATTTTCACCTACGACTGCATATACATCCTAAACGCTGCAAATATTCATATTCTCTTATACTCTCAAATTGTGTAATACATCACAGTAGTGATACAGTTTTTGTAACGAAAAACAACAATACACAGTAAATCATTTTTCTTTTTATTAATCTATTTTCCTTGAGATAAACCGGGTTGTGGTTGTACTCAAGAAGACTTTGGCAGTTGTCAAAGTAGATTTGTAATCAGTCTTGATTAGTGAGTTAAGTCCTCGTTGGAGAGAGGCGAAATCACCTTAGCGGGTGGACTGGAGTAGTTTGAGATCAAACGAACCTGGATAAAATTATCGTGTATACTGCTTTTGTTTTTAATTTTCAATTCAACCCCCCTTCTTGTGTTTTTCACTTCTTCAATGTTGCAGAAAATCAGCAGAAACTTCTCCATGAAGATAGGGCTTCAATCATAATCTTCCTAATTTATCTCCATAATTAGAAAGTCATGATTCTTCTTGAAATCAGCTTAAATCTTCTTCAATCTTCAAATTGAGCGCCACATTGGATAGCATAATATTCTAGAATATTCTGCTCATGAAATATATCAATTAAATCCAATTGTCCAGCTAGTCACAGGCACAATTACGAATGGCTCTTCATATGACATCTTCATTCGACATGTCTCTTTGATGATGAAACATATTAGTTCAATAATTTTGAGTTCTTCAACTTTAACATAGCATATTGTTGTACCCCAAAATTTGTCCTCCCATATTTCTCAATACATTTCAAGTGAGGTCCTCAAATTTCTCAAGGAAGTCCAAGGGTTGACCAGACAAACTCTCTCCTAAGACAGTCTACCTCAAATTAGGGTTTCATGTTGCATTTGGATACTTGAGTCCAAGGGATATCAAATGCTCACCATTGTCCTAATATGTTCTCAAGATTATCCATGTCAAGTTTCAAGCCTTGTAGAGAAAGTTTGTTCAGTCAATTGCTCAAAGGCCTGAAAATCGATTGTGTTAGGGCAAAAGTCAACTGTGGTCCCCATACAGTCAAACCTCAAGATTTTTGGTCAACATACTCATTTTGAAGTATTATTCATCATTTTATCAAGGTTTGATCATGATTCATCAAGGATTGCTCACAATTCATCAAAACCCAAAAGTTGCTAAATTAGGGTTTTGTAGGAAACGTCAACCCAACTTTGACCAAGCATAACTTTCTCATACTTTATTAGAAATGACCCATCCAAAGCTCATTTTTAATAGGATGCAATTCCCTACAATTAATCTTCATCTCCCAAGGTTAAAATATGCACTCACAAGAAGTTACAAATTTGGACATTATAGGTCATTTTGAAAAGTCAACAAAAACACCTTTTTTGTCAAAGCTTCATACATGAACATGGAAGACTCAATTGAGATGATACCAAAGGGTTACTTAGAGGACATCATAAGCTTTCTAAAAGTCCAAGAACACATCTCTAGGGTCAAAATTAAAAGAGTTATGCATTGGTGAAGTTGACCTTTTTTGCAAAATTGCCAAAAGTTAAAAGTGGCTAAAATTAAAATTTTTGTCAAATGGGCCCAACTTTTTGTGCTTGCATTGAGTTTGTAATATGGTCCACGACCCATGATTCTTCCCACTTGCCTTTATATTATTTTTGTCATTTATTTTTATTTTTATTTCATTTAAATCAAATAAAATCAATAATAAATAATGAAAATATCAAAAATCATTTAAACCTTGAGATTTTGTGCATATTTCAGGTCCATGGATAGCTGGCAAGGAGATCAAATCGTGCAAGGTTTGTTTGTATTCAAAAAGATAGGATTTTGGCTTAATTTGGAAAGATTTACATAAGAATCAAATCATGATCAAAGATCATTATTGGATAAGATTTGATGCAAACTTGTAAACCTAATTCACTCAGGAGTACATATAGAACAAATCCAGACCAAGGGCGCAAGGGTTAGAGGCGTGAGAAGCTAAGAGAGAACTTGAAAAAACTCAACAAAAGTGGCAATCGGATTTCATAGTTCCAGGCCATCTCAAGCCTTCTCAACTATCTCATTCGCTTGCTGGGCATTCAAGGAGTCCATCCCAATCATTAGCATGTGTTTTCATGCACAAAAACTCACTATAAGCACCTCACGATATCTTTATTTTCTTGAAATTCAATATCATGATTCTGACATTTATAGCATGAATTCTTTACATATTCTTGTTCAGTGTAACATTTGCAAGGTAATGGTAATAATTAATTGCATTTTTGCTAACCATACAGAGATCCACCATTGCTAGGTTTTCTTTGTTCGTTTTAGGGTTTTCTCATGCAGGTAAAATTAGCCCAAAAGAGGGGTACCATAGTGTTCACAAGGCCAAGACAAATTGACCTGTACCATTAGTTTTCGTTTATCATGTTTGTATGAGATTTTGGAAATACGCAGGGCTATAGCTACAGGCTTTTGTTTGTAGGTAAAAGTGTCTAAACTTTTAGCAACGGAAGGAGGTAGAAGACGATGGCGTGGCGTGACCTGACTGGCCCATTTGAAAATTCGCGCGTTTGGCATATGTTAATTTGTTTTCTCAATATAATCTTTATTTGTTATTTCATATACAATAAAGCATGCTAGCTCAGTTGGTCAGGAGGCGTTGGAAATTGCCAAAGGGCTTGGGTTCGAATTCCAGGTCCCCCATATTATTTCATAATTTTACTTCTTGCATAATAAGGAACATGTGCAAGCATTGAGACTACCATACACCCTCAAGGAACAGCCAACCAGATGTCCACAAGCTGGATCCAAAGGCCACCACTTGAAGGTCTACAATGCACCTTAGTCAAACGTGTAACATGGCATCTGAAAGGTCAACATGGACCAAGGCTTTTTTCGGCCCAAAAATTGCAATGGACACCCCCTTGTTGCTGGTTACCAGGCCCAATTCTCTCTTTCTTTTCTTTTATATTTTCTTTTATTTATTTACTTATTTGTTTAAATTATTTTCTAACATCAAAATTAATTTTTTTTTTTTTTTACAAAAAAACTTATAAAAATCAATTTCATCAAATTTGGTTTTTTTTTTATATTTTGTCAAAATTAATTTAATTAGCTTAATTTAATTCTAGGGCAATTCTAACCTTTTTGTAAATAACTTAAAATAAATTAGAAAATTAGGATTTGTTTGATTTAATTTTTATTTTCTTTTCTTAAAATAACCAAAAATACAAAATAGGTCAAAATTAATTATTTTCTTTAATTTAAATTAATTAGTGATTAGGTTTGTACTTATTTAATTAAAACCTTATTTTTCTCAAAATAATCAAAAACAACAAAAAATAATTCTTCTTTCAATTAGGTTTAGACGGAGTCAAAACCCTAATTCTTTTCTCGTTCTCGATTCATCGTGCATTTATTTATTTTTTGCAATATTAATGTAACTGCTTATGGGATGTAATAGTTTAATTAGGATTTTTCGTTTATTTATCGTTTTACGGGTTTTTGGCTATGTAATTAATCCCTCTCCCCGAAGCCTTGTAATAGCGTAGTTTTATTTCTCGCATTTTAGTTTTCGCAAATATTAACTGTTAGATGTATGATAATAGGATTGCATGACAAGAATGTATGTTAATTTTAAAATGGTTAGCAAACCCTAAATGTGCAAAGATAATAACTAAAATCAAATCACTCGCACATGCGCACCCCTAGGGTATACTCTCACTCCGGTTGCCTTCGGTAAACGATCATTAAGTATAGGGTGTTTTAGTGGTCGCCCTCTTGTCTAAACAAAGATCAAATGTCCCGTTCGGAAATGTTGCCTCGAAAAGGTCGCCTCAGAAATGTTGTCTCGAATATGATCTTAAAACATTAGGGTTATTACTAAGACATCCTAGCATTGCTTTAGTGATCGTACGTCCCTTTCGAATTGACCCTTACAACTCCAACGACGATGCTACCTACTCATTAATAGTGGGATAGCGCTGTCTAAAGGAAACAAGAATAGAAACATTCTTTTTTCGAGTGGGTAGATGCTAGTAGGTACTTGCTCAAAAATCAAACTTTTTCACACTTACACGCTTTTCAAACAAAGTTTTCAAAAACACTTTGTAACACTCTTGAAGACAGAAGCAAGGGTTAAATCGAAGTAAAACAAAAACTTTTCAAAAAACACACAAACACGGAAGCAAATTTTAAAAGATGAGCAAGTACCTAAGAGCCCGTGGAAAACCACGGATAGAAAGGGTGCTAATACCTTCCCTTTCTATAATCTACCCCCCGTACTCAGAAACATCTCGAAAAAGGATTTTTTTTTCTGTACTTTTTTCCTTTTCCTTTGTTGGATAAAATAAAAGTCGATGGCGACTCTTTCTTACCGCGACATTTTGCAAACAAAAAACGCAAACCAGTATTAACAGTCAGTTATGCCACCGTACCACACATATGGTTACCAAATATTTCCAGAAAGATCCAAATTTGTAACCCACTCACAGAATCTAAGCATCTAGTTATACCAGACAAGATGTCGGATGATCATAATGAGACATCTTGTTCAACATCCAGTTTTACCAAAATTAATGAAACCTCTAGAACCCGGTTACTATTGATAGGACAGGTTGAAACCAACTGAACTTCAAGAGGGTAATACCTAGACCCCATGCAAGCCTTAAACTTATGGGCTCTTGTGTGACTTGTTTTCCTTTACCATGTCTGTTATTTGTTATACATGTTGTTTGTTTTATCATGACACCATACATCATAACATAGCATGCATACTTCATTATACTAACCATTTCAAATATCGAGGGGATTTATCTTTGTCCTGTTTTGCAGATTATGGCTTCTGTGCGCAGAAACACCATCCGAGTTAACTTTGTGCAAATACCTGCTCAACTCAAAGATTTAGCCTCGAGAGTTTCTGATACTTCTTCATTCATTAGTAGATATGGTCAGCTTCTTAGCTTGGTTACCTCAAAGTTTGATGAGCAGATGATGAGTGTGCTTTTCCAATTCTTCGATCCGGTGCATCACTGCTTCACTTTCCTAGATTATCAGCTAGTTCCCACTACGGAAGAGTTTTCTCATTTATTAGGCATATCCATCCTTGAGCAGATGCCCTTCATAGGTTTGGAAGAGACTCCTAGACCAGAAGACATTGCTTCAGCTTTGCATCTAAAAAGAGCTGATGTAATATCCAACTGGGAGACACGAAGCGGGGTTGAAGGTTTCTTAGCCAAGTTTCTAATAGATCAAGCTCAACTTTTCTGGGATAACTTGGACTTTCAGGCTTTTGAAGACATCTTGGCTCTCCTTATCTACGATATGGTTCTTTTCCCGAATCCAGATTCCTTCATAGATGTGAATGCGGTTAAGATCTTCCTATCTCGCAATCTTGTGCCTACTCTTCTGGGTGATATTTTACATGCCCTCTATACTCGTACTGTGCGAAGAAGAGGGACTCTCATGTGGTGCATGCCATTACTGGCGAGGTGGTTTATTTCGTACCTCCCCAAGTCTGTGTTGAAGAATGAGGAAGGTTTAGGATGGTCTTACAGGATAATGTCCCTGGCCCATACTGACATTCTTTGGAGTTCCAAGGTTATGGAAAGTGTTGCTGTCATTGATCGATGTGGGGGATACCCTAATGTCCCGTTGCTTGGAATCATATGGGGAATAACCTACAGTCCTTGCTTGGCTTTGCGACAGTTTGGTCGCGCTCGGAGAGATGGTCCTCATGAGCTACTTCTTACAGATATTGCATTTGACTACAAGAAGGACGTCGATGAGCATCGCCAAAGGTTTATACGAGCCTGGAGTATGGTGAACAGGTCTGACCCTCAAGGGCTAGGACCAAGGACTTATCTCCCTATGCAGCCTTATCTCCAGTGGGTCCGAGCTCGGGCCCAGAATCTTAGGATGCCCTATGAAGCTGTGTTTCCAGTAATTGTGGAGCCTACCAATGAAGAGGGCATTCCTTGTAATATCCTTTATCCTTACATGCCCACTGATCTTGGAGCATTGAAGAGGTCCTGGATTCAGCTGAAAGAAGAGAGGGATACCTACCGGGAGAAGTACCATGAGCAAGAGAGGAAGATCTTGAAGCTCACTAGGCAACTTGAGAATGAAAGGAAGATCAATGACTATGTCAGTACCAAGGGGAAGCGTCCATGGGATTTCTGATTTTTTCTTTTTTCTAGTTTAGATTTGTTTTTCATTTATTTCTTTTGTAACGCCTCAAAGGCATTGTTAAACATTTTTACAAGTTAATCTAATAAAGTTTGTTTTATTTTTGTTTTACAAATTTAAATCTCCCAAGGTCTTTGAAATCATTACATACGCATCCCATTATCATGCACATCATTACAGGTTTCTCATCTTCTTTGTTGTTTATTTCAGCATGAAATGTCTTCTGAAATACCTACCGATCAAGCCATCAAAGCTCTTCAGGCACAGAATGCCCAATTCCAAGAGATATTCTTGAACTTGGCTAAAGGGCAAGAGGATTTGAAGACTCTCATCTTGAAGGAGAAGAAGAAGACGAAGAAGAAGGTGGTTCTTCTGAATATGGGTAACAGATTTGGGAATAGGTTGCGACAGGAAGTTGATCTGTCTCTTTCATCCAAAGGAAAGGAGGACCGAGAAGAAGAAAAGGGTCCCAGTCCTGTAGTTTCTGATAATGATACTGATTTTGATGATGAGCAGTATCCTCCTGTTGAGGATAGGTACAAACAACTCGAAGACCGTCTGAGCGCTATGGAGATTCAGAAGATACCTGGCTTGAACTTAGGAGATCTGGGACTAGCATCTGGGGTGGTGATCCCTCATAAGTTTAAAGCTCCGGTTTTCGCCAAGTACGATGGAGTATCCTGTTCAAAACTTCACCTCCGCTCGTACGTCAGAAAAATCCAACCTTACACTGCTGATAGAAACTTGTGGGTACATTTCTTTCAAGATAGTCTGTCAGGGACTCAGCTTGAGTGGTTTTATCAATTGGAAGGAGCTAATGTCCAAAATTGGGAGGACCTTGCTGCTGCTTTTTACAAGCAGTATCAGTATAACGCCGACCTTGCTCCCACTCGTACTCAGCTTCAGGGTATGTCTATAGGTGCAAGTGAATTTTTTAAGGACTATGCCCAGAAGTGGAGAGATTTGGATGGAAGAGTCCAACCCCGTCTGTCTGATAGGGAGTTGGTGGATATGTTTCTAGGAACGTTGTCTGGGCCATTTTTCAATCATATGATCGACAATTCGTCATTTGGTTTTACTAAATTGATTTTGATTGGGGAGAGAATAGAAGCTAGTATCCAAAGTGGTAAGATACAGAAGGATACATCATCAAGTGCAGTAAATAAGCATTTCACCGGTAGGAAAGAAGCTAGTGCAGTTTACAGCTCGAGGAGCCAAAACTGGCCTGAACACCGTCAAATAGTGAATGCGGTAGTAATATCAAGACCCACTATTGCCCCACAACGCAACAATCAGCAAAGAATGGAGAGACCGCAGAGACAGTACACTCGGCTTAATATGATCTTGTCTCAAATTCTACCACAGTTATTGAAGACCAACCTGGTAACTCTGATGGAAGCCCCGAAGAATCCCAGCACCACATCTCCGCTATATAACCCGAACGCCCGCTGCGCCTATCAGTCTGATAGCCCAGGGCATGATACAAACAATTGTTGGGCCTTGAGGAATAAGGTGCAAGATTTGATTGAAGCTAAAGAAATCGAGTTTGATGCTCTGGAAAAGCCCAACGTCATAACTGCTCCTATGCCCAAGCATGGTCATGGAGTAAATGCTGTGGACGATGATTTATTTGTGACCTCCGTGGAAGAAGTTTCTACTCCTTTGATGACAGTTAAGAAGAATCTATTGTTGGCCGGTTTATTTCCGGGTTGTGGAGAGGGTTGCCACCTATGTTCAATCCTGCCTGCTGGTTGCCATTTATTGAAATCATGTGTTCAACGCCTGATGAATAACAAAGAAATCATGTTCGAGAAAACTATGATTCTGTTGGTTCCAATTCAAGATGCTGCCATCATAACCATTTCCGCCAATCCTTCCAAGGATTCCTCGATAAAGCCTTTTAGGATTACACCCGTTCCAAGAATTACTCTGGTAATCATTATTATCCCTGGTCCTATCTCATACACTTTGGATAAGGCTGTCCCTTGGCACTATGGGGCCGATGTGTATTACCATGGAGTTAAGCAAGACTTAAATATTGAAGAAGCTGATGTCAGCAATATTGTCGGAGCTAGCAAGGTCACCAGAAGTGGAAGACTCTTCTCTCCTGAGATTTCCCCTCCGATTGTTCACAAACCTGTTGTCATTCCATCTGCTAGTACATCAGCTACTGTCCCAGTACATATTCCAGTTATCACCCCTGTCGTCGAGCCATCTGACACTCGGGGCAAAGAAATCACAGGTGAGCCTGCCCAGATGGAGGCACCTAAGAAGATCATTGTAGAAACCTCTAAGCAGGAGATAGAGGAAATTCTGAAGATTATCAAGAAGAGTGACTACAACGTAGTCGAGCAGCTGGGGCAGACCCCGTCGAAAATCTCCATGTTATCCTTGTTATTATGTTCAGAAGCCCATGCAAAGTCCTTAATTTCTTTCCTCAAAACTGTGCATGTTCCGCAGGAAACTTCTGTCGATCAATTCAAAGACTGCGTAGCTAGTTTGACTGCTGACAATGGGTTGGGTTTCTCAGACGCAGATCTGACTGCTAAAGGAAGAAATCACAATGATGCTTTGCGCGTCTCGATAGAGTGTAAGGGCACTACCATGGCCCATGTATTAGTGGATACCGGGTCCTCTTTAAATGTTTTGCCAAAGAAAGCATTAGATCGTCTGGACTGTGAAGGTTTGACTCTGAAGCCGAGTAATATTGTGGTTAGAGCTTTCGATGGGTCAAAAAGGATGGTGCACGGGGAGGTGGACGTCCCTGTTAAAGTTGGCTCTCAGACTTTTGCAACTACTTTCTATGTGATGGATATCCGACCATCATATTCTTACTTGTTGGGTCACCCTTGGATTCATAAGGCTGGGGAAGTGACTTCTACGCTTCATCAAATGTTGAAATATCCAGTGAAGGGGAAGATTGTTACGGTACGAGGAGAAGAGGAGTACATGGTGAGTCATCTTAACTCCTTTCGGTATGTGGATATGGATGGAGAATTCATCGAAACCTCGTGTCAGAACTTTGAAGAGGTTCCCCAGACTCTGGCGTCGACTGAAGTTGTTGCTGACAAACCTCCGATGAAGATGGCTTCCTTTAAGGATGCCAGGGCTGTAATTGAAAAAGGTGGGTGTGAAAATTGGGGTCAGCTCCCTGATTTCACACACAAGACTGACAGGTTTGGTTTGGGCTTTACTGCATAGGCTCAAAGGGCTGTTCGGCGCGCGCGGATTGGAAGACCTCCTCTGCACATCAGTAATCAGGGAGTGAATGCAATTGAGGATGACGAAGAAGAGTCAGATATCGACAGCTGGATATACCCGACTACCAACGATGGATTGAATAACTGAACGGCGAAGGACTTCGTGCCCGTTTCTTTTATTACACAGTAATTGACTTTTGTTTTGAGATTTGTAACAGACAGTTTGAAACTTTATGGCCCGGTGCCTTGCCCGAGGCACCTTGGCTTTGTTTGTGAGGGCTTATTATTTGTCATTTTCATATATCATCAATAAAGCATTGAACGTTTTCTTGCATTACAAATTTTCCGCTCCTTGTTTTTCTTTTCTATCTCGCACTTCATCAAAACAGCTATTGTCTTACACACACTCACATATCATAATGCAGATCCACATCCACTCTGGATCCCATTGATAACAACTCTTCTACTTCCAGTTATGACTTCGAAAGTCCGATCAACCAAGTCGAGGACGAAGGTGAGGATGATTGTGAGGTGCTTGGGGAACTTGCTAGACTGTTACTACAGGAAGAGAGGGCCATACATCCTCATGAAGAGCCAGTGGAACCAGTGAATTTGGGTATAGAGGAAGACAAGAAAGAGGTCAAGATAGGTGCAAATCTGGAGCCTAATGTTAAGCAACAGTTAATACAGATGCTACGCGACTATGTTGAGATCTTCGCCTGGTCTTATAAAGATATGCCTGGTTTGGACACTGATATTGTGGTTCACCGCTTGCCAACTAAAGAAGACTGTCCTCCGGTAAAGCAAAAAGTTTGACGTATGCGCCCTGAGATGTCTAAGAAAATCAAAGCTGAGGTCATGAAACAGTTTGATGTTGGTTTTCTAGCTGTCACTTCTTACCCACAGTGGGTCGCCAACGTTGTTCCAGTTCCCAAGAAGGATGGTAAGGTGCATATGTGTGTGCACTATAGAGATCTGAACAGGGCAAGCCCCAAGGATGATTTCCCACTTCCTCACATCGATGTTTTGGTTGACAATACCGCGCAGCATAAGATCTTCTCCTTTATGGAAGGTTTTTCTGGTTACAATCAGATTAAGATGGCTCCCGAAGACATGGAGAAGACAACTTTCGTTACACAGTGGGGCACCTTCTGTTATAAGGTCATGCCGTTTGGATTGAAGAATGTTGGGGCAACTTATCAGCGTGCCATGGTCGCTTTGTTCCATGACATGATTCATCATGAGATTGAGTTTTACGTTGATGACATGATCGCAAGGTCCCAGACTAAGGAAGAATACCTTGACCATCTCCATAAGCTATTTGACAGGTTGAAGATATACGAGCTAAGGTTGAACCCGAACAAGTGCACCTTCGGGGTAAGGTCTGGTAAGCTGCTGGGTTTCGTCGTTAGTGATAAAGGTATTCAAGTGGATCCTGCAAAGGTCAAGGCTATACAGGAGATGTCAGCTCCCCGAATGGAACAGGAAGTCAGAGGCTTTTTGGGACGGCTGAACTACATTTCCCGATTCATTTCACATCTAACTGCTACTTGTGAGCCAATCTTCAAGCTGCTGAAGAAAGATCAAGTGGTAAAATGGAATGATGAATGTCAGGACGATTTCGAAAGGATCAAAGAATATCTCCAAGAGCCACCTATTCTAATGCCTCCAGTTGAAGGAAGAACTTTGATCTTATACTTGACAGTACTCGACAATTCGATGGGGTGTGTGTTGGGGCAGCATGATGAGTCTGGCCGAAAAGAGCATGATATTTACTACCTTAGCAAAAATTTTACCGACTGTGAGACCCGATACTCACTGCTTGAGAAAACTTGCTGTGCTTTGGCATGGGCTGCTCGCCGGCTGAGACAGTATATGCTGACTCACACCACCTTATTGATATCAAAGATGGATCCAATCAAGTATATCTTCGAGAAGCCTGCCTTATCCGGAAGAATAGCAAGATGGTAGATGATCTTAACCGAGTATGATATCCAATACACAACCCAAAAAGTAATTAAGGGGAGTGTGTTGGCGGATCATTTGGAGCATCAGGCCGTGGGTGATTACCAGTCTATGAATTTCGAGTTTCCGGATGAGAACATCATGTTGGTGACCGACTGTGAAAAACCTGGACCGAATGAAGGACCTGAGGAAGGATCCTGATGGTCTATGTATTTTGACGGGGCCTCAAACGCATTGGGTAATGGCATTGGCGCCGTGATTATATCTCCTAAGGGCTGTCATACTCCGTTCACCGTCTGATTATGTTTTAACTGCACGAACAATATGGCGAAGTATGAATCATGCATCATGGGTCTTCGAGAAGCTATTGACCTAAGGATTAAGTTCTTGAGTGTATTCAGAGATTCCGCTCTAGTGATCAGTCATATCAAAGGTGAGTGGGATACGAAACACCCAAATCTTACTCCTTACAAGGAGTATGTACTGACATAGCTCCCACATTTTAAGGAGATAACCTTTGAACACTTCCCAAGAGAGGAGAATCAGTTAGCGGACGGGCTAGCTACCATGTCTTCTATGTTCAAGGTCAGGTGGGACAATGAGGCTCCCCAGATTACCATTGAGAGGTTGGAAGAACCCGCACATTGCTGTGACATCGAGACTGAAGAGGTAGCAGATAAACTCTGGTTTCACGAGGTAAAAAGGTATCTTGAGGCTCAAGAGTAACGCGAGGGTGCATCTGTTAATGATAAGAAGTTTCTGAGGAGATTCGCTGCGAAGTTCTTCATCAGCATAACCATGATTCAACCTTACTGCGATGTGTGGATAAAAGCGAGGCAGAAAGGATTATGGAAGAATTACATGAAGGTACTTTCGGAACTCATTCCAGTGGACATACCATTGCAAAGAAAATCCTACGGTCAGGATATTATTGGTCTACTATGGAAGCCGATTGTTATCAGCATTCTCGGACCTATCATAAGTGCCAAGTCTATGCTGATAAGGTGCATGTACCTCCAGTTCCTCTGAATGTTTTGACGGCACCTTGGCCTTTCGCAATGTGGGGCATCGATATAATCAGCGAGATCAGACCTCCCGCGTCCAACGGGCATCGTTTCATTCTGGTAGCAATTAATTACTTTACAAAGTAGGTTGAGGCAGTTTCTTTTGCTATAGTAACCAATAACGTCGTGGCGCGGTTTATCCGACACAATTTGATCTGTCGATATGGTGTACCAGAGAGGATTATTACGGACAATGGTACAAATCTCAACAATACGATGATCACCGAGCTCTGCAAACAGTTTAAGATACAACATCACAACTCTTCTCCTTACCGGCCAAAGATGAATGGGGTTGTTGAAGCAGCTAATAAAAACATCAAGAAGATTGTGCAGAAGATGACAGTGACATACAAAGACTGGCACGAGATGTTACCATTGGCTCTTCATGGGTACCGTACCTCAGCACGGACATCAACAGGGATAACACCCTACTCTTTGGTGTATGGTATGGAAGCGGTCTTACCCATTGAGGTCCAGATACCCTCTCTCCAGATTATGAAAGATGCAGGTTTAAGCGAGGACGACTGGATCCAGACCCGGCTTGATTAGCTGAACTTAATCGATGAAAAGAGACTTACTGCTATTTGTCATGATCAGACGTATCAAAATCGAATGATCAAGGCATTTAACAAGAAAGTCAGACGACAAGAGTATCAAGTCGGGGATCTGGTGATCAAATGCATCATACTGCCACAAGGTGATTCCAGGGGAAAATGGACCCCTACGTACGAAGGGCCATTTATGGTTAAGAACATTTTCTCAAGAGGAGCTATGATTCTAACCACCATGGATGGTGATGACCTTCCTCACCCCGTCAATGCAGACATAGTGAAAAAATACTACGCATGATCAAAGACCCTCTAGGTCGACTGGCCTAGGCAAAAATAAGGGCTTCCCGGCGAACCAAAAGGGTCCGGGCAAAAGTAAGGGATGAAAATGAAAAATCTGTACACCTGGCAAGTCGAAAACCTGAAAAGGCGGCTTGGGCAAAAAAGGGTATCCCAGTGGACTGAAAACCCGAAAGGGCGGTCCAGGAAAAAATTAGGGATCAAAGCGTAACACTGTGTCTCATTGGATCATCTTGCAACCAGACTTCAGTACTGACTACCAAATTCGGACGGCGCCGATCAATCTGATCTACCTTCAACCAAGTAGCAAAGTGATGAGACGCTCGAAGATATAAGGGCAATAACAGAGTTGGAACCCGATGGGATTGTTTCACATGGTTGTTTTTATTTCTTTTTCACAAAATGTAATTCTCTCGGCGGCGTTCTCTTACTAGGACGTCAGCCTGTTGTACAAAAAACTCCTATTACGGGATGACTTTCAAAAATCAATACAATTCATTTTCATAAAGAAATTTCAAATTGTTTTTATTTTTCTGTTTTGTTTTGCAAGAACGTCCAATGGTTCATTTTTTGATATGTGAATTTGACAATAATTGCTGCTCATAAATATTTACATGAGAAACAAAAAAAAACGATTACTAGTAATTCTAGGAACAGGGGCAAACAAGAAATGTCCAAACCTTATAGTTACTCTACCCACCAGGTACATGGATAGACCCAGCTGGAGAATATGACTAAAGATATATACACTTCCCGCCGAGTAAGAAGCACCCAAAGATAGTGATGGTAATTATCCCCAAGCAGAGTTTATTTATCACCAACAATGGAGGACCATCCCCAATGGAGTTTATTTCTTCCACAATCAGAAACTTAATCCCCAACAAGGTTCGTTATCGCCAGCAACGGTAATTCATCCCCAGCCGAGGTTATTCCTCCAAATCAGTAGATCTTCTGACAGAGTATTTCTTCCCCACAGAGTCATTCTCTCACCAGTTTATTCTCCAGCAGAGTTATTCTCTCACCAACTTATTTCGGTCGTTACCCCCAGCGAAAACAAAGAATTCAACTCCTTGTACCCTCCAGCAGCAGCCCGGGATTTATTTTCCCCAGCTAGAGAATGTCATAAGAACATTGCATATTCACACGTCATGGCATACGCATAAGCATCATATAGCACAATCTCATTTATTTTTAAGAACATCATTATTCGATACATGTCATGCATCATGACATTACATACGACTAACTTTTTACCTTTCAGGGAAAGATATAATCAAATTCTCACAATTTTCTCTGGTTCAGTCAAATTGGTGCTAAGATTTCTATTCCAATTCAAGCTATGAAGCCCGAAAATCGACCGGATAATATCTTGATTTCTCCATCATACTACGAAGCCCAGAGAACAACCGGATAACAGTATCAAACACCACAAAGCCTGGAATCGACCAGATAGTGGTTTATCTCAAAGCTATGAAGCCCGGATTCGACCGGATAATAGTTTAATCCCCAGCAAGTTATAGTGAAGCCTGGATTACGACCAGATAGCAATACAAAGATACCATGAAGCCTTGAATCGACCAGATAGTGGTATATCATAAACACAAGCCATGAAGCCCGGAGATCGACCGGATAACAGCTTAACAAGTTATTGTGAAGCCTGGATTACGACCAGATAGCAATATAAGGCACCATGAAGCCTGGATCGACCAAATAATGGTATAAGATGTTGTGAAGCCTGGATTATGACCAGATAGCAGCCAAGAATACTACAAATCTTAGAGTCGACCAGATAGTGGTATATCTTTAATGCAAGTTATGAAGCTCGGATTCGACCGGATAATATCTTGATTTCTCCAAACGCCATGAAGCCTGGATTCGACCAGATAATGGTATAATACATCATGAAGCCTGGATTACGACCAGATGGCGGCAAAGAATACTGAAGCCTGGATTACGACCAGATAACAATAAGGGACAATGCGAATCTTGGATTTCGACCAAATAGCAGTCTACCCGGCCAATTACTATGAAGCCTAGAAATCAACCGGATATTAGTGGGCCTTAAAATCAAATGGAAGCCCGGAGACGACCGGATAACCACTCGATTTCTTCTGAAGCCTGGATTACGACCAGATAAGAAGTAAGGTATTGTGAAGCCTGGAATCGACTAGATAGCAGTACAGAACACCATGAAGCCTGGATTCGACCAGATAATGGTATAAAACATCGTGAAGCCTGGATTATGACCAGATAGCGGCAAAGAATACTGAAGCCTAGATTACGACCAGATAACAGTAAGGGACACTGCGAAGCTTGGATTTCGACCAAATAGCAGTTTACCTGGCCAATTACTAAGAAGCCCGGAGTCGACCGGATATTAGTGTGCCCTAAATTTAAGTTGAAGCCCGGATGCGACCGGATAACAACTTAATTCCTTCTGAAGCCTGGATTACAACCAGATAAGAATTGAGAAATTGTGAAGCCTAGATTATGACCGGATATCAAGTTTAATCTCATCTCCCCAGTAACTCACTATAAAGTATGGAACACGGCCAGATAGCAGTCGATCTTATCACTATGAAGCCTGGATCACGACCAGATAGTAGTTCATTTTCACCTCTTCGACTAAGAGATGATTTCCCAGTAGAATAACGGACGACCAAAGCTCCTAAAATTCAACTTTCACCAAGACAGAGACCAGCATTCCCCAGCGTAGTCTTCCTCAACAACAGGTATACAGGATCTCGCTAAGGAATCTCTTATGCGATCGAAACTCCTTCGGATGGCATCTTTAAGCCCATCTTCTGTCATTCATCTCCAAATGGAATCTATAAGCCCATTCTCGACATCACAAGACAAATACCACTTCATGCGAGTGCAAATTTCTGGGCACTCTAGTGTTCAATCATCTCCTACCTTTGGATCACGAAAGGCAAACAAGCCAATCTACATCCTCAGGTTTAAGAAGATTGAACAGGGGCAGCTGTTGTACCCCAAAATTTTCCCTCCCATATTTCTCAATACATTTCAAGTGAGGTCCTCAAATTGCTCAAGGAAGTCCAAGGGTTGACTAGACAAACTCTCTCCTAAGACAGTCTACCTCAAATTAGGGTTTCATGTTTCATCAAGATACTTGAGTCCAAGGGATCCCAAATTCTCACCATTGTCCTAATATGTTCTCAAGATCATCCATGTCAAGTTTCAAGCCTTGTAGAGAAATTTTGTTCAGTCAATTGCTCAAAGGCCTAAAAATCGATTGTGCTAGGGCAAAAGTCAATTGTGGTCCCCATATAGTCAAACCTCAAGATTTTTGGTCAACATCCTCATTTTGAAGTATTATTCATAATTTGATCAAGGGTTTATCATGATTCATCAAGGATTGCTCACAATTCATCAAAACCCAAAAGTTTCTAAATTAGGGTTTTGCATGAAAATTCAACCCAACTTTGACCAAGCATAACTTTATCATACTTTATTAGAAATTACCCATCCAAAGCTCATTTTGAATAGGATGCAATTCCCTACAATTCATCTTCAGCTCCCAATTTGAAAATATGCACTCACAAGAAGTTATCAATTTGGACATTATAGGTCATTTTGAAAAGTCAACAAAAACACTTTTTTTGTCAAAGCTTCATACATGAACATGGAAGACTCAATTGATACGAGACCAAAAGGGTTACTTATAGTACATCCTAATCTTTCTAAAAAGTCAAAGAACGCATCTCTAGGGTCAAAATTGAAATAGTTATGCATTGGTGAAGTTGACCTTTTTTGCAAAATTGCCAAAAGTCAAAAGTGGCCAAAATTGTAATTTTTGTCAAATGGGCCCAACTTTTTGTGCTTGCATTGAGTTTGTAATATGGTCCACGACCCATGATTCTTCCCACTTGCATTTATTTTATTTTTGTCATTTATTTTGATTTTTATTTCATTTAAATCAAATAAAATCAATAATAAATAATGAAAATATCAAAAATCATTTAAACCTTGAGATTTTGTGCATATTTCAGGTCCATGGATAGCTGGCAAGGAGATCAAATAGTGCAAGGTTTATTTGTACACAAAAAGATTGGATTTTGGCTAAATTTGGTAAGATTTACATGAGAATCAAATCATGATCAAAGATCATAATTGGAGAAGATTTGATGCAAACTTGTAAACCTAATTCACTCAAGAGTACATATAGAACAAATCCAGACCAAGGGCACAAGGGTTAGAGGCATGAGAAGCTGAGAGATAACTTGATAAAACTCAACAAAAGTGGCAATCGGATTTCATAGTTCCAGGCCATCTCAAGTCTTCCCAACTATCTCATTCGCTTGCTGGGCATTCAAGGACTCCATCCCAATCATTAGCAAGCGTTTTCGTGCACAAAAACTCACTGTAAGCACCTCACGATATCCTTACTTTCTTGAAATTCAATATCATGATTCTGGCATTTGTAGCATGAATATTTTACATATTCTTGTTCATTGAAGCATTTGCAAGCTAATGGTAATAATTAATTGCATTTTTGCTAACCATACAGAGATCCACCATTGGTAGGTTTTCTTTGTTCGTTTTAGGATTTTCTCATGCAGGTAAAATTGGCCCAAAAGAGGGGTACCATGGTGTTCACAAGGCCAAGACGAATTGACCTATACCATTAGTTTTCGTTTATCATGTTTGTTTGAGATTTTGGAAATTCGCAGGGCTATAGCTACAGGCTTTTGTCTGTAGGTAAAAGTGTCTAAACTTTTAGCAACGGAAGGAGGTAGAAGACGATGGCGTGGCATGACCTGACTGGCCCATTTGAAAATTCGCGCGCCTGGAATATGTTAATTTATTTTCTCAATATAATCTTTATTTGTTATTTCATATACAACAAAGCATGCTAGCTCAGTTGGTCAGGAGGCGCTGGAAATTGCCAAAGGGCCTGGGTTCGAATCCCAGGTCCCCCATATTATTTCATAATTTTACTTCTTGTGTAATTAGGCACATGTGCAAGCATTGAGACTACCATACGCCCTTAAGGAACAGCCAACCAGATGTCCACAAGCTGGATCCAAAGGCCACCACTTGAAGGTCTACAATGCACCCTAGTCAAACGTGCAACATGGCATCTGAAAGGTCAACGTGGACCAAGGCTTTTTTGAGCCCAAAAATTGCTATGGACACCCCCCTGTTGCTGGTTACCAGACCCAATTCTCTCTTTCTTTTCTTTTATATTTTCTTTTATTCATTTATTTATTTGTTTAAATTATTTTGTAACATCAAAATTAATTCTTTTTTTTTACAAAAAAACTCATAAAAATCAATTTCATCAAATTTGGGTTATTTTTATATTTTTTCAAAATTAATTTAATTAGCTTAATTTAATTGTAGGGAAATTCTAACCTTTTTGTAAATAACTTAAAATAAATTAGAAAATTAGGATTTGTTCGATTTAATTTTTATTTTCTTTTCTTAAAATAACCAAAAATACAAAATAGGTCAAAATTAATTATTTTCTTTAATTTAAATTAATTAGTGATTAGGTTTGTACTTATTTAATTAAAACCTTATTTTTCTCAAAATAATAAAAAACAACAAAAAATAATTCTTCTTTTAATTAGGTTTAGACGGGGTCAAAACCCTAATTCTTTTCTCGATCTCGATTCATCGCGCGTTTATTTATTTTTTGCAATATTAATGTAACTGCTTATGGGATGTGATAGTTTAATTAGTATTTTTCGTTTATTTATCGTTTTACGGGTTTTTGGATATGTAATTAATCCCTCTCCCCGAAGCCTTGTAATAGCGTAGTTTTATTTCTCTCATTTTAGTTTTCGCAAATATTAACTGTTAGATGTATGATAATAGGATTGCATGACAAGAATGTATGTTAATTTTAAAATGGTTAGCAAACCCTAAATGTGCAAAGATAATAACTGAAATCAAATCACTCGCACATGCGCACCCCTAGGGTATACTCTCACTTCGGTTGCCTTCGGTAAACGATCATTAAGTATAGGGTGTTTTAGTGGTCGCCCTCTTGTCTAAACAAAGATCAAATGTCCTGTTCAGAAATGTTGCCTCAGAATGGTCGCCTCGGAAATGTTGCCTCGAATATGATCTTAAGACATTAGGGTTATTACTAAGATGTCATAACATTGCTTTAGTGATCGTACGTCCCTTTCGAATTGACCCTTAAAACTCCAATAACGGTGCTACCTACTCATTAATAGTGGGATAGAGCTGTCTAAAGGAAACAAGAATAGAAACATTCTTTTTTCGAGTGGGTAGATGCTAGTAGGTACTTGCTCAAAAATCAAACTTTTTCACACTTACACACTTTTCAAACAAAGTTTTCAAAAACACTTCGTAACACTCTTGAAGACAGAAGCAAGGGTTAAATCGAAGTAAAACAAAAACTTTTCAAAAAACACACAAATACGGATGCAATTTTTAAAAGATGAGCAAGTACCTAAGAGCCCGTGAAAAACCACGGATAGAAAGGGTGCTAATACCTTCCCTTTCTATAATCTACCCCCCGTACTCAGACACATCTCGAAAAAGGATTTTTTTCTGTACTTTTTCCTTTTCCTTTGTTGGATAAAATAAAAGTCGGTGGCGAGTCTTGCTTAACGCGACATTTTGAAAACAAAAACCACAAACCAGTATTAACAGTCGGTTCTGCCACCGTATCACACATATGGTTACCAAATATTTCCAGAAAGATCCAAATTTGTAACCCACTCACAGAATCCAAGCATCTAGTTATACCAGACAAGATGTCGGATGATCATAATGAGACATCTTGTTCAACATCCAGTTTTATCAAAATTAATGAAACCTTTAGAGCTCAAATCTTTGCATTTTTCAATGACATATGGCACATGAATCAAGGGAAATAAACACATTACGACATCAATATTAACACCTCCAATCCCTCAAAAATTAAGTTTATGTGGGTTCATTTGATTTCAAGAATGCAACAACAATATGTCATATAAAACAGAATTATCATTAGATTTCCATCAACAGCAATCATAATTAAAAGTAAGGACAATCTTATGGAGGTTAAGAGTCCCTCAATTCTACCCTAGATCACACCCTTATTATTGAATTGAGTTCCCACCGTTACCTGAATTCTAGAAAAATACAAGCTTTTGGTTATGGCTTCTCCTTCCTAGAGCTCTCCTTAAGTTTACCTTGCTTTTCTCTACCCTTGTCTCTTTTCCTCCAATTCCAAAAGTTTCACGTACTGTGAACTTTTTCCCTCACTTCTCTCATTATTGCCCACAAAAAATCAAATACATTTATATAGTTTTAACTAATTATACCACACACCAAATAATTAAATAAAAACATAAATATTTGATTAAATACATTAATCAAATTTTGTGGTATTACATAGTTGATCACCTTTGAACAAATAGTCACCTCGAATATAAAAATCTGCACAAGGGTGTTTTGCACTATACTTGGCCCATAAACCCTTGAATTCAACATCACCTTCATACAACTCTTTCAGACACCCAAAGCCTATTATCTCCTAGGCTAAGGTAATCATAAAGGAAGCCCTCCTACTCAACGCATTTGCCTCCTTGTTAAGAGCCCATAACTTATGCTCAATAATAAAGGGAAATTTATGCAAAAAACTCACCCACTAAGCATGCATCTTGTTTATCACCTTCTAGCTGTGAAGGAACTTCAAAACTTAATGGCCACTAAATAGAACGAATTCCTTATGAACCAAATAATGTTCCCACTGGCACAAATCTCTAAAGACTGGATAGAATTCCTGATCATAAGTGTTGCACCCCAAAATTTGGCTTCTTCATTTTACTTTTAGTGGCTTATGTTTCATCATATGCATTTCATACATTATGATGGGATCAAGGTTATTTTGTTTCTCAAGCTCTCTTTAAGAAATGGAATTTGATTGTGTCGTCAATCAGTCCAAGATGGATCTTATATCCTCTTTCTTATATTGGTTCAGGATACCAAGGCTTCTCGAGACTGGAGAAAGGAAAAACACAAGAAGGGGGTTTGAATTGGGGTTTTAAAACTTAAATTAAGAGACACGTTAGTTATCCTAGTTTGTTTGAACTCAAACTATTCCAGTCCACCCGCCAAGGTGATTTCTCCTCTCTCAAACGAGGTCTTAATCCACTAATCAAAACTTGATTACACAAACACAATGACAACTGTCAATGTCTTCTTGAGTCTAAATAACAATCAGTTTTATCAAGGAATTTTAAAGTAATAATTGAAAGGCATGTACAAACATGTTTTCTAACAAAAACAATATCACAAAAGTGATGTATTACACAATTGAAGAGCACAAGGTAGAGTTGGGTAAATATTTCTCTTTTTCGTGCACAGTTGTTGTTTTTGTTTCTTCTTCACATCTTCTTTATATAAGAAATGCATGAGAGACATAAGAAGATGTTTTTGGAAGGTTGATAAATAGAGTTAATGTGCTTTCCAAACATAGAGACTATTGTCTTCTTATAGCCGTTACTTTTAATTTGCCATGAATAAACTGTAACTCTTCTGAACATGAGACTCCTTTACTTTCCAGAACTTTACATATCATAATATTAGAGTTCTTGTTTCATATCGTTGGTGCATTCATAAGTTGTAACGTCAGAACTTCTTTATATAAATGTGTTACACATATTTGCTTTTAACAACGATCTTTCTCATCAAAACTTCCAGGGGTGTAGAACCAAACCATGCTCTAACAGATCTTTCTTATCAGAACTTCCCTGCATATTAAAATACTTTATTAGAGAGTGTAAAACAGTGGGAGAACTGACTCGGGATGTTTTTTTGTTTTATTGCAAATATTGCAGATAACAAGAGTCGCCACCGACTTTTCTTTTATCCAATAAAGGAAAGGGTGAAAAGAACATGAAAAACCTTTCGAGATTATTTCTTGAGTTCGAGGGGTAGGTTCTGAAAAGGAAAGGTATTAGCACCCTTTTCATTTGTAGTTATCTACGGGCTCTTAGTTGCTTGCTAGATCACTTTTGAAAAATGTTTTGTTTGAAATGTGTTTGTGGTGGGTTTTTTGAAAGTATTTTGAAAATGCCTTTGTTTCAGCAAACTTTGTAATGATTCTCGTCTCTATAAGAATGTATACAAAGTGTTGGTTTTGAAAATAGTTCAAATAGATGTTTGTTTTTGAAGATATTTTGAAAGTGTGAGTGTGAAAATGGTTTTAGTTTGATGAGCAAGCAACTACGAGTGTCCTACCTACTCAAAAGGTCATTGTTCTTTTCCTCCTCCTTTAGATGTTGCTATCTTACCATTGATTGGTAAGAAGCCCCATCATTGGATGTGAAGGGACGTGCGTGGGTTAAACGTATAGTTATAGAAGGCAACTTATGAGACGTTTTAGCGATTTTCTTAAGGGACTAGATCATTTGCCCAAGGAAACATCAAGGGACATCGAGGGACTACGATCTTTTTTATCGAGGGTATTTGCTAAAACGCCCATATTCGAGGGACATGACTATTTTTCGAGGCAACAAACGAGGTTACCCTAGAGGTGTACGTGTGAATAGTGTGTTTGATTGCACGCATTTTTGTCTTTGAGATTAAGGTTTTCTAACGGTTGATTTTATCTTGCCATACACACCCTAATTACTAACAATTATATGAAAAAGCGATAAATTTGCGGAAATTAAAATTCTACACTATTACATCATTAGGGGAATGGTGGTACAATTTACAAATGGGGATGGAGTAGAAACTTAAATATTACAACCATATCGAATAATAATGAAAATAATGTAAAAATAGTGTAAAATAAGGGGAAAATTGCATTTTGAACTGTTATGTGTCGACACATGCTGTTATGCATCGACACATAACTTTCCTTGCTTCTGTAAAGCCAAACCAAGTCAGTATGAGTTGATGCATAAGGGGATGTATCGACTCATACGCCTATTTGTGTCTACACATACGCGTTTTGTGTTGAATCATGCACCTTTCATCCTTCTATTTTGGGACCCGAATAGCAGTATGAGTCGATGCATAAGGCTATGTGTCGACTCATACCCTGTTTTTTTCACTAGAATGAGTCAACCCAAGTGGATATGCATCGACTCATGCTGCAATTTTTTGCCTTAAATATGTTTTATTATCTATTTGAGTCAGTTTACAGCATATAATCAATAAACATAAACAGCAAGCAAATGGTTAGCTCAAAGGGGCAATGATTACTACATTTTTATCTTCAAAAATAAATCCTTAATGATGTACAAAAAAAATGCAAAGTCAAGATGACTCACCTTGAGATTGCACTTGGTGTTTTAAGTATGAGTACTTTTCCAGCTATTGTGATGGCTCCAATGAATCTCCAGGAAGTTATCCCAAACTGTTGAATCACACTAACTCAGTTAAGTTGTACAATATTGTTTTTTGTGTTTGGAGGGTGAAGATAATGGCACTACAAAAACTGTTCTTGTGTTTGAACAATCTCTATGTGGTAAGGTGTTTGGTTTATGGGAGAGTTTGTAAGATAGAATAATGGATTGAGGGTTTATGTTTTGAATGAAAGTAGAGTTGGTTTTTTGTATGAGCAAAGGTTACAAAGAATGTTGTTTTTTCTGCTCAAAAACTCTCTATTATCTCTCTAAAAGCCAACCTCTTGTGTATTGGGAAATAGTCTATTTATAGATGAGTTTTGATGGGATTTTGGGAGGGAAACAAATAACAATTTGAATTGTTTGGGTATGTTGTCTTCATAGCTTTTTTGATGCAGCTCTTATGTGCTAGTTTGGTGCAAATATAGGGCTGAGATAATGCAGGCTTGGACTGGGTTATGAGCAACATAGCAGGGCTATTTTGCAGCAGTTTTGGAGTGTTGCGGCAGTGTTTAGAGATAGCATAGCAGGGCTGATTTTAGACATGGTTTTGGGTTATTATGTGGGCAGTACAGCAGGCTTGGACATCATTGTTTGTAGCATGATACAAAATCTGGTTTGTGGAATAATTTATACAGATTGTATCAAAGACAAAGCATTGTGGCAAGTTTTGAGTCAAAGGGAAAGAGTTCAAATAATACCAAACTTAGGATTTGTAATTTTGCAAAAATGCCACTTTGTAATAACTTGAATTATTTGTAACATCTTAAATTATTTTGACTTGTAGTGAAAAGATGTCATGAAGCAATGAAATTAACAAGTATAGAAAATACTTAGAAAAATTTCCAAGTCTTGAAAAGTTGAATTTTTACTCTCTTGATTTTTGATTATCAAATTTCATATATTGGATGTCTTAATGAAATGTGATTTTTGGGACTCAAATTTGGTCAAAAAGTCAAAGTTTGACTTTTTAGTGTACAATTGACTTTTTCCACCATGTGGCCGAATTTTGTCCATCAATCCACTGATCTCAGGAGATGAATTGAAATATGTGATTAGGTCAAAATGACGCACTCAGATCCTTAAGATCACGCTTACAACCAATAAGTCAAGTATTAGGTCAAAAATCAAAGTTCGGTCATTTTCAGTCAAAACCCTAATTTTGCCCATTTTGCCATTTTGATAATTTGAATGAATTTCTTGGAAAATCGTGATCCAAGACTTGAAACTTGACAGAAGTAATCTTAAGGGTCCATAATGATCCATGAAAGTCATTTGAAACATTAGAAATCTGACTGCCTTTGTACATACTCAAACCCAAATTTGAGGCATCTATGTCGAGGAGATTGTTTAACCTAGTCGATATTTGCGCAAACTTGAAGAATTGAAGATCTTTGTAGGAAATATCTTGAGAAATGAGAGGGAAAATTTTTGGGTTCAATAGCTTCCCATGTTCAATCTTCTTAAACCTTAAGAGTTAGATTGGTGGGTCCGCCATTTGTGACTTGAAGGTGGAAGATGATTGAACAATAGAGTGCCCAGAAATTTGCACTCGATGATGTGGTGGTTAATTGCGTCATAAATGGGCTTAAAGATGCCATTTGGAGAGGTGATGGATAGTTTGTCGGAGATGGGCTTACAGAAGCCATCCAGAGTGAATGTTTGTAGAAATTAGAAGAAGTATCAGAATAAATCTTTGGTCGATTTATACTGAAATAGTAGATTTCTTGAAGGAAGTGTTTGTCATGTAGATAGTTGCCCCGTCTTTTTTCGGGAATTGATCTACAATCTATTTGTTGGTAAACCCATCTTGTTTTAAGAGTTCATGCCATTGGTGATAAAGATAGTCGCCCCATCCTGTTTCAGGAATTTATCTTTGTCTAACCAAAGAGAAAGAAATATAGTTTCCACGACCTATTTTGGGAGTTAATCTTCAATTTGCTCATGTAGATAGTTGTCATGTCTTGTTTCAAGTATTAATCTATAATCAATTGTTCACAAATAGTTGTCCTTTCTTGTTTCAAGTATTAATCTGGAACCTACTTTTTGTTGGTCGTAGAGATAGTTGCCTTGGCTTGTTTCAGGAATTAGTCTCTGACCTTAGAGAAAGAAAGATAGCTTCCCTGTCTTGTTTTGGGAGTTAATCTTCAATCTTCTCATGTAGATAGTTGTCCTGTCTTGTTTCAGGTATTAATCTATAATTAGTTGTTCACAGATAGTTGTCCTGTCTTGTTTCAGGCATTAATCCGGAACCTATTGAAAATTGATGATGATATTTGTTTGTTGATATTTCTTGAAAAGGTACAGAATTAGTTGTATGAAATGTCATGAAGCATGACATACATTGTGTAATGATGTTCTTAAAATAAATGAGATTGTGTTGTATGTATTTTGTATGCCTATGTTACGATGTTTCTAAAGTAATGTATGAATGCAATATATAAACTGATCAGTTGTTCATTGTAGCATCGTTGAAATGAGGGAAAATAAATCTCTGATTGCTGTTGGGGATGAAGAATGTGATTCTTCATTATTTGTTTAGAATGTTTCTACTGGGGATTCCTGTTTTGTTGTTTGAGGAGAAATCCGCTGGGGGGACATTGATTTTGCTTGAGGGGAACTTTGTGGAGAGTGTTGATTTCTGCTTGGGGAAAAGAATTCAGGAGTTTTACTTATTTGTTACTCTACTAGGGAGTTATCTCTTGATTGGAGAGAATAGAAGGTAATAACTTGCTAGGGATAAAGAAGTTAACTGTTATCCGGTCGGATTCCAGGCTTTGCAGCAACTCACTGGGGATAGTAGAAAACTCTACTGGAGAGGAGGAGTTTTATTAGTGGTTTGAAGAAGTTAAACTATTATTTGGTCGGGTCCAGGCTTCATAGTAACTTTCTTTGAAAGAGATGAAGTTGAACTAGTATTTGGTCGGGTCCAGGCTTCATGGTAACTTGCTTTGATAGAATGGAGTCAATTATTATCTGGTCGGGTTCCAGGCTTTACAGTAACCTCGTGATAGTAATGACTCTGTTGGAGATTGCAATGACTCTATCGGGGGTTAAGGGGTTTCGTTTGTTGATTTGTAATCGTCTAAGAAGCAAACTCAAGCTGGGGAATTTACAGTTTGTTGGGGAAATAAACCCTGTCAAAGAGAATATTTTGACGACCTGCTGGGGAGGTGTTTTCTTTAGGGAGAAATCCACACGGCTCCTTTTTTAAGACCAACTCAGTTGGGGATGAAGAATGTGATTCTTCATTATTTGTTGAAATTGAATTGCTGGGAGATGGACTCTCCTGGCTAGAGAAATAAAATCTACTGGGGAAAGAAAACTCTGTAAACTGCTTGGGGATTTGCGGATGGCTTTTTAAACATTGTCCCGTTTCTTAAAGCCATTAATAATTGTCTTTCTGTTTTTTATGCGTGTATTTGTAAACAGTGATTATATTTAAATGCATGTGTTAAAAATAATCACATGACGTTTTTGCAAAACAAAACAGAAAAATAAAAACAAATAGTTTATGCATTTTCAAAGAGATAGCTTTTCTATTAATCTAAAGAAGTATGGCGATAACAGGAGTTTTTGTACAAGGAAACACACATCCTAATAAGAGAATGTCTTCGTAAGAATGAAAACTATACAAAGCAGTATACAAAGAAAAACAGCTATGTGAAATGATCCCATTGGGTTCCTATTCTTCTCGTGCCTTTATATCTTTGAGCGTCTCATCACTTTGCTGCTTGACCAAAGCTGAATGGATTGATTAGTACCATTTGAATTTGACACTTGATACTAAATTCTATCTATAAGGTGATCCAACAGGTCATAGTCGTACACCTTTAATCCCTAACTTTTGCCTGGACCGCCCTTTCGGGTTTTTAGTCCACCTGGATACCCTTTTTTGCCCAAGCCACCTTTTCAGGTTTTCGACTTGCCGGGTGTACAAATTTTTTCATATATATCCCTAACTTTTGCCCGAACCCTTTTGGTTCACCAGGATGACCATATTTTTTCCTAGGCCTATCAACCTAGCAGGTCTCTGTTTATGCGTAGTATCTTTTAACTACGTCCGCATTTACAGGATGCGGGAGGTTATCACCGTCCATAATGGTTAATATCATGGCTCCACCAGAAAATATGTTCTTGATCATAAATGGTCCTTCGTATGTGGGAGTCCATTTTCCCCTGGGATCACCTTGTGGAAGGATAATGCGTTTGATTACTATGTCGCCAACTTGATATTCCTGACGTCTGACCTTCTTGTTAAAAGCTTTGATCATACGTTTGTGGTATATCTGACCATGACAAACAACTGCTAGTCTTTTCTCGTCAATCAGGTTAAATTGGTCAAATCGAGTCTGAACCCATTCGTCTTTATTCAATCCATCATCCTTCATGATTCTCAAGGAAGGGATCTGGGCTTGGATGGGTAGGACAGCTTCCACACTGTATACCAGAGAGAAAGGAGTTTCCCTTGTTTACGTGTGTACTAAGGTACGATAACCATGAAGAGCGAATGGTAACATCTCGTACCAGTCTTTGTATGTCACCGTCATCTTCTATATGATCTTCTTGATGTTTTTATTGGCGGCCTCTACAACACCATTCATCTTCGACCGGTAAGGAGAAGAGTTATGATGTTGAATCTTGAATTGTGTGCAGAGCTTGGTGATCATAGTATTATTGAGATTGGTACCATTATTTGTGATGATTTTTTCTGGGATACGATATTGACAGATAAGGTTATGTCTGATGAACAGGGCCATGATGTTCTTGGTAACAGAAGCAAATGAGGCTGCCTCGACTCACTTTGTGAAGTAATCAATGGCAACCAGGATGAAGCGATGCCCGTTAGAAGCGGTAGGTCTAACCTCTCTGATCGTATCAATTCCCCATATTGCGAAAGGCTAGGGAGCAGTCAATACGTTCAAGGGAACTAGAGGAACATATAATTTATCGGCATAAATCTGGAACTCGTGACAAGTTCGGGAATGCTGATAACAGTCTGGCTCTAAAGTGGATCAGTAGTACTCTTCCCTCAGAATCTTCTTAGCAATTGTGTGCCCACTAGAATGGGTGCCAAAGGTACCTTCGTGCATATCTTCCATAATCTTCTTTGGTTCACTCTTGTCTAAACACCAAAGCAAAGTAGAATCGTGGTTGCACTTATAGAGGATTCCGTTATTGAGGAAAAACTTGGCAGAGAACCTTCTTAGGAACTTCTTATCATTAACGGAAGCTCCCTCAGGATACTCTTGGGCTTCGAGGTATCTTTTCACTTTGTGGAACCAGGGTTTGTCCACTACTTCTTCAGTATCAACCTCGTAACAGTATGTTGGTTCGTCCAATCTCTCAATAGTGATATGAGGAGCTTCATTATCCCATCGAACTTTAAACATGGATGACATAGTAGCTAGCGCATCCGCTAATTGATTTTATTCTCGTGGAAAATGCTCAAATGTAACTTCTTCAAAGTGTGGAATCAGTGTTAACACATGGTCTCGGTAAGGGATGATATTAGGAAGCTTCGTGTCCCATTCTCCTCTAATTTGATTGATTACCAGGGTCGAGTCTCCAAACACACTCAAGAATTTAATTCTCAAGTCGATAGCATCCTTGAGGCCCATAATGCATGCTTCATATTCAGCCATATTGTTGGTACAGCTAAAACATAGCCTAGCAGTGAAAGGAGTATGACAGACTTCGGGAGATATAATCACAGTACTGATGCCATTGCCAAGCGCGTTGGAAGCTCCGTCAAAAAACATAATCCATCGGGAACCTTTTTTAGGTCTTTCATCCAGTCCAGGTTCTTCACGATCAATCACTAACATGATGTTCTCGTCCGAGAACTCGAAATTCATGGATTGATAGTCATCCACAGCCTGATGAGCCAAATGATCAGCTAGTACACTTCCTTTTATTGCTTTTTGGGTAGTGTACTGAATGTCATATTCGGTCAGGACCATTTTCCATCTTACTATTCTTCTAGAGACAGTGGGATTCTCAAATATGTATTTGATTGGATCCATTTTAGATATCAATAAAATGGTGTGGGTCAACATATATTGTCTTAGTCGGCGAGAAGCCCATGCCAAAGCATAGCAGGTTTTCTCGAGCAGTGAGTATCTTGTTTCACAGTCAGTAAACTTTTTGCTAAGGTAGTATATTTCATTCTCTTTTCGATCAGACTCGTCATGCTGCCCCAGCACACACCCCATTGAATTTTCTAATACTGTTAAGTACATGATCATATGTCTTCCTTCAACCGACGTCATCAAAATTGGAGGTCCTTGAAGATACTCCTTGATTCTGTCAAAGGCAGTCTGGCAGTCGTCATTCCACTTCACTATTTGATCTTTCTTTAGTAATTTGAAGATTGGCTCACAAGTAGCGGTTAGGTGGGAAAGGAATCTGGAAATGTAGTTTAGACTTCCCAAGAATCCCCTAACCTCCTTCTCGGTGGGGGGAGTTGAAATCTCTTGGATAGCTTTAACATTTACAGGATCTACTTCAATACCTTTTCCACTGAAAATGAAACCTATGAGTTTACCAGATCTTACTCCAAAGGTGCACTTGTTCAGATTCAATCTTAACTTGTACTTCCTCAATCTTTCAAACAGTTTCTACAAGTGATCCAAGTGCTTTTCTTCAGTATGAGACCTGGCTATCATATCGTCGACATAGACCTCTATCTCGTGATGGGTCATATCGTGAAATAAGGCTACCATAGCATACTTATAGGTTGCCCCAACATTCTTCAACCTAAATGATATAACTTTGTAGCAGAAGGTTCCCCAATGCGTGACAAAAGTTGTTTTCTCCATATCTTCAGGTGCCATTTTAATCCGATTATACACGGAGAAACTGTCCATGAAGGAGAATATCTTATTTTGTGAAGTGTTGTCAACTTGAACATCAATATGGGGAAGCGGAAAGTCATCCTTGGGGCTCGCCCTATTCAAATCTCTATAATCCACACACATACGCACCTTGTCGTCCTTTTTAGGTACCGGTACCAAGTTTGCAACCCATTATGGATAAGAGGTAACAACTAAGAACCTGGCACTAAACTGTTTCATAACTTAGCCATGATCTTTTCTGACATCTCAGGATGAATACGACGAACCTTTTGCTTCACTGGAGGACAGTCTTCTTTCGTTGGTAGACGATGAACCACAATATCAGTGTCCAGCCCCGGCATGTCTTTGTATGACCAGACAAAGATCTCAACATAGTCACGTAACATCTAGATTAACGGCTCTTTGACACTATGTTCCAAGTTGGCACCTATCTTGACTTCCTTTTTATCCTCTTCAGTACCCAAGTTTACCGTCTCGACTGGCTCTTCATGAGGCTACATTGCTCTTTCCTCCTGTTGTAATAGTCTAGAAAGCTCTCCTGGTACTTCACAATATTCCTCACCTTCGTCCTTGACTTGGTAGGTCAGATTTTCAAAGTCATAACTGGCAATAGTAGAACCGTTATCAATGTTATCCAGAGTGGATGTGGATCTGCAGTTTGAAATGTGGGTGTATGTAAGAAAACATAGCTATTTTAATAAAGTAAAAGCAGAAAAGAAAGATAAAGAGCACAAAATTTGTATGCAAAACATCCAAAGATTTATTTATGACATATGAAAGTGAAATGATAACCCTCACAAATAAACCATTGTACCTCGGGTAAGACACAAGGATTTAGAGTTTAAATTGTTCAAATATTACATATCCCAAAAAACAAAAAGATAATTACTCTTGGATGAAAGTAATGGGAACAAAGTCTCTAGCCGTCCAATTGTTGAGTCCACCGTTGGCAGCAGGGAAGATCCAATTGTCCAAGTCATAGTCATTGTCAGCATCTTCTACAGCATTGACTCCATGGTTGCTGATGCATAGTGGTGGTCCTCCAGCGCGACCACGACGAATGGCCTTTTGAGCTCTTAAAGTGAAACCCAAAACAAATTTGTCAGACTTATAGAGGGTGTCAGGTAGTTGGCCCTAAATAGTGCACCCACCTTCTTCAAATACAGCCCTAGAATCTTTTAGAGAAGCCATCTTTAGTGGAGGTCTGGTAATCTCTGGAACAGAGGTGGAAGCTTTGGTAACAGCAATTGTCTGAGGAACCTCTTCAAAATTCATGCAGAGAGTCTCCATGAACTCGTCGTCCATCTCGACAATTCGAAAAGAGTTCAGATGGCTCACCATATACTCTTCTTCGCCATGGACTGTAACAATCTTTCCATTAATCGGATACTTTAACATTTGATGCAAGGTGGAAGTGATAGCGTCGGCTCCATGAATTCATGGACATCCCAACAAACAAGAGTAAGATGGGCGAATGTCCATCACATAGAAAGTGGAGTCAAAGGTTTGGGAACTGGCTTTAATAGGAATGTCCATCTCCCCGTGTACCATTCTCTTAGAACCATCAAAATCCCTCACCACAATATTACTAGGCTTCAAAGTCAGTCCTTCAAAGTCCAATCTGTCTAAAGCACCCTTGGGAAGAACATTTAGCGACGAACCTGTATCAACTAGAACATGAGCTAGGGAAGTTCCCCTTCACTCAATAGAGACATGCATGGCATCATTATGTTTTCTTCCTTTAGACGTCAAATCAGCATCAGAGAAACCAAGTACATTGTCAGCAGTCAGACTAGCAACACAGTTCTCGAATTGGTGGGCAGAAGTCTCTTGTGGTACATGAGCAGACTTTAGGAACTTCTCCAAAGCCTTAGCATGGGCTTCAGAGCATAATAACAAATCCATCATTAAAAAAATTTAGGGTGTCTGCCCCAATTGTTCCACAACATTATAGTCACTTTTTTGTATGGTTTTCAAAATTTCCTCCATTTCTCGTTTGGAGACTTCAGGAATGGCTTCTTTAGGTGCCTCTATCTGGGTAGGCTCGACCGATACTTATTTTACCCCGAGTCTCATTTGACTCAGTAGCAGGAATAACGACATGAGCAACAGGTGTTTTAGTAGAAATAACCAAAGGAGTGGCAACAGTCTTTGGAGAGATTTCAAGAGAGAAAACCCTTCCGCTTCTGGTAATTTTACTGGTCCCAACAATGTTGTCGATGTTAGGATCAGTGTCTTCAGTAACCTCATTCTTAATGACCAGGAAGTCCTACTTGATGCCATGATAATAAACGTCAGCTCCATAGTTCCAAGGAACAGATTTGTCGGGGGAGTATTGTATGGGCCAATTAATGGTGATAATTAAAGGATCAACCTTAGGAGTGGATGTAATCCTGACAGGTCTTTTGGAAGAGACCCTGGGAGGATTGTCGGAAATGGTAATAGTTGTCACATCTTCATATCTTGCATCTTCAAATAGACCTTTCATTGAGGGAGTCTTCTCAAACATAATTTCCTTGTTGTTCATAAGGCGTTGGACACCTATTTTCAACAATACACAACCATTGGGCAGAGACGCACACAGGTGGAAACCTTCACCACAACTCAGAAGTAAATCGGATTGTAAGAGATTCTTCTTAACAGTCAGCAGATGGGTAGTCAAATCATCCATAAAAGAAACAAATAGAACATCATCAACAACATTAATACCCTGGCCATGCTTGTGCATTGGTGCAGTTATCACATTGGGAGTTTCAGAAGGGTCAAATTAAATCTCCTTTGCCTCAATAAGATCCTAAACTTTATTCTTCAGAGTCCAGTAATCATTTGTATCATGCCCTAGACTGTTAGAGTGATAGGCACACTGAGAACGGGGATATGTAGTGTTTAGATTTTGAGGAGGCTCCCTCAGAGTGACCAAGCTAGCCTTCATTAGATGTTGCAATACTTGAGATAAGGGCATGTTGAGTCTGGTGAATTATCTTCTAGGTGCATCCTGCCTGCGCTGACTATTTTGCCGTTGAGTCGATACTGGGTTGGAGATTATTACAGCTCCTACAGTTGGATGTTGTTTAGCTTTACCCTGATTTCTTTGGCCATAGGAAAAACTAACTTCCTTCTTCCTAATGAAATGCTTCTTTACAGCGCTCGAAGATGCATCCCTTTGAATCTTACCGCTCTTGATGCCAGCTTCTACTCTTTCACCTATCAATATCAGCTCGGTGAACCCAGCTGAAGAGCTTCCGATCAGATGGTTGAAAAATGGGCCTGAAAAAGTACCTAAGAACATATCAACCAGCTCTCTATCAGATAGAGGAGGCTGGACTCTTCCTGTAAGATCTCTCCACTTCTGGGCATAATTTTTGAAGCCTTCACTGGAACCCATAACATGCTTTGAGGTTGTGTACGAGTTGGAGCGAGGTCATCATTGTATTGGTACTGCCTGTAGAAAGCAGCAGCCAAATCCTCCCAGTTACGGATATTGGTTCCCTCCAGCTGATAGAACCATTCCAATTGAGTCCCCCGATAAACTTTCCTTGAAGAAATGCAACCACAAATTCCTATCAGCAGTGTGAGGTTGGATCTTCTTGACATAAGACCTCAGATGCAGCTTAGGACATGAAACCCTGTCATATTTAGCAAATGCGAGAACCTTGAACTTTTGTGGAATGACCACTCTAGATACCAACCCTAATTCTTCAAAATCCAGACCAGGTACTCTCTGAATTTCCATGGCGCTGAGACGATTCTCCAACTATTTATATTTGTCATCAGCATGAGGATATTGTTCTTCAGTATAGTCAGCCTCTTCTTCATCAGACCCTGGATTGTGTTCCTCTTTTTTTGTCTTCCCTTCCTGATCATCTTCCTCATTTGACGGAGTTACGAATTCTAAAGCTCGCTTTGCTAGTCCTCTGAATCTCTTTCCTATACTCATGACACCCACTGGTTTCTTTGTCTTTTTCTTCTTGTCCTTGAGGATGAGTACCTTCAGGTCCTCTTGTCCCTTAGCCAGAGCCAGGAACATCTGCTAGAATTGAGCATTATGTGTTTGAAGATCCTTAATATTTTGTTCGAGATCCATCTCTTTTTGCTGAAATAAATAGCGAAAAGATAAGAAACTGGTCCTGAAACTTGTTTATGTGATGATACGCATGATATGCTTATGCAATGTTTTCAAGGATTTTAAAGATTTAAATTTGCTTAGACAAAGAGAGAACAAAATATTGGTTGCATTAATAAGTTTAAATGGCTACAACAATGCCTCTTGGGCTTACAATGGAAAAAACAAAGACAATACAAAAATAAACTCCTAAAACAGAAAGGAACTCAAGTTTCCCATGAACGCATACTCTTCGGTGCAATGTAGGCATTCAAAATTTACTCTTCATGAAGTTGTCTTGAGAGCTCCAAAACCTTCTTCTCGCTTGCGTAGAACTGGGTTTCAAAGATGTCTCATTCCCCTTTGAGCTGAATCCAAGATCTTTGCAACTCCTCGAGATTAGTCGGCATGTCAGAATGGAGGATAGTGTAAGGAACATCTCTCTCGGTAGTAGGCTCCATGATGATTGGTAAGATGGCGGGGTAAGGCATCACGAGATTTTGAGCACGAGTTTGTACCCACTTAAGGTAAGGCTCAAGAGGGATGTAATTTTTATGCCCCAATGTCTTACTATCCATTTTGTTTACCATTCTCCAAGCTCGTATGAACCTTTGTTGATAGCCTTGGTTGTCGCCCTTGTAGTCGAATACCAATCCTTGGATGAGCGCATCATGGGGACCGTGTCTCCTAGCATATCCAAACCGTCGCAGAGCCAAACAAGGGTTATAGGTGATTTCTCCCCTTATGCCAGGGAATGGGACATTAGGGAATTCGCTACAACGGTCAATGATGGTAATATCCTCTAAAGATTGAGAACACCAATGAATATCTAAATGCATGAGTGACATTAACCTATTAGACCATGTAAATCCTTGCTCATTCTTCAACGTTGACTGAGGTAAGTGCGAAATAAACCATCTAGACAGTAATGGAATGCAACACAAAAGAGTACCCCTTTTCTTCATGGTGCGAGTTTGGAAACAATGTAGAATGTCTCCAAGCAGGGTAGGTATGGGATTGCAAGAGAGAAAAACCTTGATGGCATTCACATATGTGAGTTGGTCTTGATTGGGAAATAGAATTAAACCATAGACTAGAAGGTCCAAGACATCCTAAAGAGCTCGAAAATCCATATCTTCCCAGAATGAACGAGCCTTCTCCAACAGAAACTTGGCTAAGAAACCCTTAACTCCACTTCTTGTCTCCTAATTTGTCATAACGTCAGATCTCTTCAAATGCAAGGCTTCGGCAATAACTTTAGGCTTTGGAGTCTCCTCTAAACCGGTGAATGGTATTTGATCAAGCACAGGCACTCCTAGCAATTGAGAGAACTCTTCTAATGTAGGCACCAATTGGTAGTCGGGAAAGGTGAAGCAATGATGCATAGGATCAATGAATTGGAAAAGCACGTGCGTCATTTCTTCTTGGAAGTTTGAGGTAGCTAAGTTGAGAAGTCGACCATATTTCTTGGTGAAGGAAGAATCTCCAAGCACCCTTGATGCTAATTCTTGAAGTTGAGGATGCACTTTCACGAAGTTGACTCGGAGGGTATTCCTACGAATGGAAGTCATGACCTACAAAATGGAACAAAGATAAATCCCTAAATCCTTGAAATGGTTAGTGAGAATGCTTATGATGTCATGATGCTTATGATGTCATGAATAATAATCGCAAACAAATCACACCAATGTCTTAGGTTTAGGCTTGCATGGGTTTCATAGGTAAGTACCCTCTAGAAGTTTAGTTGGTTCAACCTATCCTAGAAAGTAATCGGGTTCTAGGGGATCCCAATATTATTGATCCTTCTTCATTGGGCATTGTCTCAGCACAATCAATCTTTTCTTGCGGCCAAAATATCCCAAAAGTCCGATCTCAATAAGTGTAGTATCGAGTATCAACCAATATTTAGCTTTACACCAAAGTCGGCTATCTCACTACTTCCTAATGGCCAAGTTGTTCAATTAAAGGTTCTACGGTCAGTTAGTGCTTCATGACACTGCTCAGCGGCCCCGTATTCTCCTCGATTCAACACAAGGGATACCAGTACCAACAAATGCGTCACGCTAACGTAGCCATTGCTTAACCATATCGGTCTACATCATATAGTTTCCACAATATATTGCTACTTACCTAATGGTGTTCCCAGATTCGGGTAGAGGATCAATACAAACCCTAACAAGGACCCATAAATGTAAAGCAAACAAATCAAACAATGAAAGCAATTAAATGTGATCTAACTCTAAGGTAACCCCACTTTTAAGTCCTTCTCCCCAGCATAGTTGCCAATTCTGTGATACGGTGGGAGAACTGACTCAGGATGTTTTGTGTTTTATCATAAATGTTGCGGATAGCAAGAGTCACCACCGAATTTTCTTTTATCCAATAAAGGAAAGGGTGAAAAGAACATGAAAGACCTTTTGATATTATTTATTGAGTTCGGGGGGTAGGTTATGAAAAGGGAAGGTATTATCACCCTTTTCATCCGTAGTTATCTACAGGCTCTTAGTTGCTTGCTAGATCACTTTTGAAAAATGCTTTGTTTAAAATGTGTGTTGTGGTGGGTTTTTTGAAAGTATTTTTAAAATTCCTTTGTTTCAGCAAACTTTGTAATGATTCTCGTCTCTATAAGAATATATACAAAGTGTTGGTTTTAAAAATAGTTCAAAGAGATGTTCGTTTTTGAAGATATTTTGAAAGTGTGAGTGTGAAAATGGTTTTAGTTTGATGAGAAAGCAACTACGAGTGTCCTACCTACTCAAAAGGTCTTTGTTCTTTTCCTCCTCCTTTAGATGTTGCTATCTTACCATTGATTGGTAAGAAGCCCTATCATTGGATGTGAAGGGACGTGCGTGGGTTAAACATATAGTCATAGAAGGTAACTTATGAGACGATTTAGCGATTTTCTTAAGGGACTAGATCATTTGCCCAAGGCAACATCGAGGGACATCGAGGGAGTACGATCTTTTTTATCGAGGGTATTTGCTAAAACGCCCATATTCGAGGGACATGACTATTTTTCGAGGCAACAAACGAGGTTACCCTAGAGGTGTACGTGTGAATAGTGTGTTTGATTGCATGCATTTTTGTCTTTGAGATTAGGGTTTTCTAATGGTTGATTTTATCTTTCCATACACACCCTAATTACTAACAATTATATGAAAAAGCGATAAATTTGCGGAAATTAAAATCCTACGCTATTACATCATTAGGGGAATGGGGGTACAATTTACAAATGGGTATGGAGTAGAAACTTAAATATTATAACCATATCGAATAATAAAGAAAATAGTGTATAAACAGTGTAATGTGTCGACACATGCTGTTATGCATCGACACATAACTTTCCTTGCCTCTGTAAAGCCAAACCAACTCAGTATGAGTCGATGCATAAGGGGATGTGTCGAATCATACGCCTATTTGTGTCAACACATACGCATTTTGTGTCGACTCATGCACCTTTCATCCTTTTGTTTTGGGACCTGGATAGCAGTATGAGTCGATGCATAAGGCTATGTGTCGACTCATACCTTATTTTTCACAAGAATGAGTCGACCCAAGTGGGTATGTGTCGACTCATGCTGCAATTTTTTGCCTTAAAATTTTTTTATTATCTATTTGGGTTAATTTACAGCATATAATCGATAAACATAAACAGCAAGCAAATGGTTAGCTAAAAGGGGCAATGATTACTACATTTTTATCTTCAAAAATAAATCCTTAATGATGTACGAAAAAATGCAAAGTCAAGATGACTTACCTTGAGACTGCACTTGGTGTTTTAAGTCTGAGTACTTTTCCAGCTGCTGTGATGGCTCCAATGAATCTCTAGGAAGTCGTCCCAAACTGCTGAATCACATTAACCCAGTCAAGTTGTACGGTACTGTTTTTTGTGTTTGAAGGGTGAATATAATGGCACTATAAAAATTGTTCTTGTGTTTGAACAATCTCTATGTGATAAGGTGTTTGGTTTATGGGAGAGTTTGTAAGATGGAATAATGGATTGAGGGTTTCTGTTTTGAATGAAAGTAGAGCTGGTTTTTTGTATGAGTAAAGGTTACAAAGAATGTTATTTTTTCTGCTCAAAAACTCTCTATTATCTCTTTAAAGGCCAACCTCATGTGTGTTGTGAAAACAATCTATTTATAGATGAGTTTTGCTGAGATTTTGGGAGGGAAACAAATAACAATTTGAACTGTTTGGGTATGTTGTCTTCATAGCTTTTTTGATGCATCTCTTATTTGCTAGTTTGGTGCAAATATGAGGCTGAGATAATGCAGGCTTGGACTGGGTTATGAGCAGCATAGTAGGGCTGTTTTGCAGCAGTTTTGGAGTGTTGTGGCCGTGTTTAGAGATAGCATAGTCAGGCTTATTTTTGACATGGTTTTAGGTTGTTATGTGGGCAGTACATCAGGCTTGGACAACATTGTTTGTAGCATGATACAAAATCTAGTTTGTGGAAAAATTTATGCAGATTGTATCAAAGACAAAGCATTGTGGCAAGGTTTGAGTCAAAGGGAAAGAGTTCAAACAAGACCAAACTTAGGATTTGTAATTTTGAAAAAATACTACTTTGTAATAACTTGAATTATTTGTAACATCTTAAATTTTTTTGACTTGTAGTGAAAAGATGTCATGAAGCAATGAAATTAACAAGTATAGAAAATACCTAGAAAATTTTCCAAGTCTTGCAAAGTTGGATTTTTGACTCTCTTGATTTTTGATGATCAAATTTCATATTTTGGATGTCTTGATGAAATGTGATTTTTGGGGCTCAAATTTGGTCAAAAAGTCAAAGCTTGACTTTTTAATGTACATTTCACTTTTTCCACCAGTTGGCTGAATTTCGTCTATCAATCCACTGATCTCAGGAGATGAATTGAAATATGCGATTAGGTCAAAATGACGCGCTCAGATCCTTGAGATCACGCTTCCAACCAATAAGTTGGGTATTAGGTCAAAAATTAAAGTTCGGTCATTTTCAGTCAAACCCTAATTTTTCCTTTTTGATAATTTGAATGACTTTCTTAGAAAATCGTGATCCAAGACTAGAAACTTGACAAAAGTAATCCTGAGGGTCCATAATGTTCCATGAAAGTCATTTGAAACATTAGAAATCTAACTGACTTTGTACAAACTCAAACCCTAATTTGAGGCATTTGTGTCGAGGAGATTGTTTGACCTAGTCGATACATGCGCAAACTTGAGGAATTGAAGATCTTTGTAGGAAATATCTTGAGAAGTGAGAGGGAAAATTTTGTGGTACAACAGAGAGCATGTTTGTTCTTTATATATATCATGTGTTTGTTATCATCAAAACTCTTACAGGGATGTATAACCAAACTATGTTCTAACAATTTCCCCCTTTTTTATGATGACAAAAACTTGTATATTTTGAAAGAATATTTAAAGAACAAAAAAGAATTAAAGACTCCCCCTGAGTTGAATACTTAGATTGAAGAAAAAAATACTTCCCTGAAGATTGTTCTGATCATAGTTTTGAGAAGGAGTCAAAATATCAAAATATCTTACATTCTCCCCCTTTTTATGAAGAATCAAAAAGTAGACTCGAGCCTCAAAGCATCAATTCAACCGTTTCAGTATCTTCAGAATTTGAACACGTGTTCAGCCTTAGTGGAAGACCTTGCGTATAGAGTTGACAGATGTTGATATTGTGAACTTCATGCTTCTATCTTTGAAATGAACCATTTTTGAAGAATGTTCAGATCCTATGAATAAATCCTCTGTAGAGCTTCTATTCTACTGTCTTATTTAACTCTACCTTTTCCAGAATCATGTTTTCTAGATGAGCTAATCTGCTTCTGGATTTTCTTTTCTGGATAGGATCTTCAGATGTTTCTGTGAGATCCTCTTTTGGATTTGAATGAGATTCTTTATAGAGAACTTCTGGTGTTGTATCCTCAGTACTGCTACCAATAGTTACAGAGCCAATAATCTTTCCTTTACGATTACCTCTGAAACCTGCGTATCCTCCAGATTTAAATCCCAAGCTTTGGAACATATGCTTTCTTCCCATCATGTGTAAAGAGCATCCAGAGTCCAGGTCTTAAAATTGGTGTTTCAACCTTGCTGTTAAAAACATCTGCAACCTATATGATTTTATCCTTTGGTACCCATATCTTTTTGGGTCCTTGATTGTTAGAGTTTCCAAAATTCTATTTGAATTTTGGTTTAGCAAAAAATGTATTACTGGTATATTTTATATAATGTGTATGTCCATAGGTGAAGTGAGAACAAAGGGGTGTGTGTTTTATGACTATATCCTTAACTTTCTTTGGTTGAGATACTTTAACCTTATATCTTATCCCTTTTCTACCAGTTTTGATAACTCCATAGATCATTGAAGCCATATTGCTCCTATCTATGTTTTTAGCTAGAAATTTTTGAAAGCTATGATCATATTCTTTTATGATTCTATCAGAGTTACTAGAAACTTTTGAAACAGTTTCTTTCTGAGATTTTTGTAATTTATTTTTAATAACATAATTTTCATTTTTGAGTTTAAAAATGGTTTCTTTTAGCTCAGAGTTTTCTATTTTAAGTTTCTTAGTTTCTTCAGAGTCAGATACTAGATCCTTTTTCAGGTTCTTGTTTTTGACTCGAAGTTGCTGAATCTTTTAAGAATTTCTGACAGACTTTCTTCTAATTGAGATCTAGAAAAGTTAGAGAATACCTCTTTTGCCTGAGTCTGATTCTGATTTAGATGATCCAGATTTATCTGATAAGTTGGTCATTAAGGATATATTGGCTCGTTCATCTTCTGATTCTGTTTCAGCCTCAAGATTTTGAGTCATCCCACGTTGCCATAAGACTTTTCTTCTTATCTTTGGAGAACTTCTTTTTAGGCATTTCTTTCTGTAGATTTAGGCAGTTTCTTTTATAATGGCCTGCTTCGTTACATTCATAGAAAACAATGTCTTCACCTAGAAAATTATAAATTGAAGGAATACATGAAGATGGGGAGGGAAAAAATAGTACGAAGAATAATAATAAGAAAAATATACAAAAATTCTATTTACAGTGAAAAATCTTCGCGGTCTCGACCCATCTCGCCGCTACCACCCATTTCTCACCATCAATAACAAACGCCATTCAACCCATCATCCTCATTCGTGGTCACCTGCAAACAAAAAGGAGAGGGATCAGAAAGAACAACGAAAGGAACGCGAAGACAAAAATTGCGTCGGAGGGTAAAATATTTAGCTTTGTGTTTGCTTTTTTTATTGTTTTTGTTTTGATTAGAAGAAAAATGGTTGTCGTAATGTTTAGATCTAGGGTTAGGATTATGTTTTGTTAGGGTAGATAAGAGGGGAACCGGCGAGACAGAGAGGGTAGCACCGTTGGGTTAGGTTTTGGCTTTAGGGTTTCAAATCCGTGGAGAAAGAAGAAGGAGACGGCGAGAGTGAGAGAAGAAACAGAAAGTGATTATGTTTTTGTAAAGATTCAAGGTATCAAGCCCTAAACGACCTGGCCCATCCTTCATTATTTTTTTCTCTATGCTTTTTATTGTTATAGGAATATTGTGCTTTAGATTTCCCTATGCTTGTTTCTATCAGACCCCCATTTTTTCACTATCCACGCTATCAGAACACCCCCCCCCCCCCCCCCTCACACGCCTAACAGGCCAAGTCCAGAACATGGACTTGGGCCTGGCTGTTCACCCCCCCCCCTTTATCTGCTAATCCAATGCAACGCGCACCCCCTGGCCTTCTGGGCCTGAATTCAAAATCTGAATGCAGGCCCTTCCTAACAGCACCCCGTAATGTTACTACTATAAAATAATTTGCACCCCCCACCAATTTATTTTTATTTTATTATTTTCTTTTATAAATTTATTTAATACATTTATTTATTTAATTATTTATTTGTATTTATATATTTATATTTATATTTATATCTTAATAATTATAATATTATTTATTATTTATTATTATAAATAATTAATTATTTTCAAACTCATTTAAAATACAATATTCATTTATATTAAATCATATCTTTTAACTACATATTTAAAAACATTTCTCCTCATATATTTTAATTTTATATTTTATATCAAAATATTAAAACCCGCGATCCACCAAATTGCTACATTTGCAAGCGACACGTGGCCAATATCTGGCCACGTGATGAGGAGGCTATATCAGACTCCTCCGCTATACGTCTAAAAATATTCAAACGATCACCAAACTATTTTTTGCAATAATTTAATTCAACATTAATTTTCGAAAAGGAATGTGAATATATTAAGTTAAATGCGTACTTGGTTTTAAAAAGTTCGCTTATTCATACTCTTATACCACATGCGCGGGAAATTCAAAATATATTTCACAGTCCATAAAAAATACAAACCAACCGCGAATTATGAAATGGGACTCTGATTCCTCATAAGAGGATACGTAGGCATACGATCAAAAATCGTGGCGAGTTCCCCTAATTAAAATTACCCCTTTCCCCTAATTAAAATTAACCCTTTCCCCTATTAATATTAAAAACCCTATTTTCTAAACATCACACTTCTAAACCTAGTATCCTTGTGAACAACGTAGATGGGGGTGCTTAATACCTTTCCCTCGTCTAGAGCCGAGAATCTAGAATCTATGACTTTTAGGGTTATTCCTTTATACTCCCTTCCTTTAGGATAAAAATTAAGGGTGGTGACTCTGATTTAAAAATCATTTGCAACAACAGGGAATGCACCAATTAAGTTAGGCGACCCTCACCCGGTCACTTAATCCAACTGATGCGAAACCTACAAATTATAACAAATAAACCCGTTGTCGGTTGGTTCAGAGGTGTCTAGTACTGAACTTAGTAGGGAGGACCACAGTCTGATTCCCTACAACTTGCAATTGGGTGAATAAAAGGAGGTTACCACATATATGTTCCAGAACCTCGTGCTTAAAAGGATTATATTCACTAACTGTCTATTATACTATGTGTGTGTCAAGATAAAGGGCTTAATGTGATTGCGCTCGAATGAAAATGGGTGAAATAAAGAAAAAACAATTAGGTTGAGCTATAATGGCATGGCTAGATTTGGTCTGCATGACAGGGGGCATTTAGTGTTATTATTGTATTTTTAGTGTGATGTTGAGCTTATGTTCCCACGAAAATATTATCGCAACCTCTTACGATTTGAATTGCATCATGTATTTGCATTTAACTTGTACTCTATCGATTTTCATACTGACTATATTGCTCGAGGACAAGCAAATGTTCAAGCTTAGGGGAGTTTGATAACACGAAAAGTCATAGCATATTTTTCCCGATTTACATAGATAAAGTTTCCGATTTTTCGTTAATTATGTTGGATTATGTCTCTATTTGTAGCGTGTTTCAGGTATTTACTTTCCGCAAAGCCTACATGAGAAAAGGAAGAAAAATGTTGGAGAAATGAAGAAGAAATGGCATTTTAGCAGGAAAATGTAGAAGATTCTGTATCAGAAGCCTGTGACGGTCATCACAACTTCCTGGCGGTCGTCACAAGGTTAGGAGGTGTGCCTCTCGGCATACAAAGCATAATGGTCGGCACGAAGCAATAATACATGCCCCGCATAATGAAATACGTGCCACTCGCTGCTACAAAGCACAAAGTCTCTTCTTTGTTTCAGTTACTTAAGAAGTCTTCGCGAGAAGCACTTTTTCCTCCGGTTTTCCCTCCATGCACACAGAACGGGAATGAAGTAATTGTCCCTATTTCTCCTCAACAAATGAATCTATAAAGGCAAGGCAGTTATCAAAGAAAGTCTCTCTCACGCGCCCTCTCCAGAAATTATTTTTCTTCTGCATACTGAGTTTATTATTATTACTCCAATTTACAGATTCGAGCATTTTTATTTTCGTTTTAGAATTCTTTAAGAAGAAAGAACCGATCACCATTAAAGCAATATTTCTCTACATCGGAGGAGTATTGCACCATTAGTTTCCTTCTCAGCTTTTAGAATTTTGCTTAGGCTTATTTATTTTTCTGCAAGTTATTTTGTTTTGAGGCTAATCCTGTCGGCTTGTGGAGGATAGCATACTGCAGTATATTCTTTCAGTGTTTTATTCCAGGTTTCAAATTTAATTAATATAGTTTATTTATTTTACCATGATTATATTATTGTATGCATGTTTTTTTATGTTATTACGCAATAAAACTATGTTTGGCTAACCATCCCGATACTGGTTGTGAGGTCATAAATCGAAGGGGTTCAGTAATTATTTGGCATAAATATTTACGAAAAGAATTTTCTTGTTTTGATTTCCAATTTCAATGTTAAATTGTTTTGTTACAAGAGTAAAAGACAGACTAAGGATAAAATCGACAGAGCGAGAGTTTGAGATTTTAACCAGATAGTGGTAATTGAACATTAATTTTAAATACAGCGAGAAAACTTTAAAATTAATTGGACTCTATTTGTTTTCAAAAAATACTTTTAAATATTAAATGACACAGCGAGAGCGCTCATTTGAGTTTAATAATATGGCCTGAATTGATAGAATGAGAGTGTGATACAAAGGTTTTTAAATTAATAATTTCCACTGAAATAGTGTTTTAATACTTAAAATTGTGCCAATGATTTATTGAATCCCTGAAGTTGATAAATTACATACGGTGTCCCGTTATCAATTATTAGATCTTAGTTAATTCCCGTTTAAACCCCAACATCCTAGTCTTATCATTAGCCTTAGCTTTACACAGTGACCCTAGATAACAGTAGTTTGATCATCAGTCCCCGTGGGTTCGATATCTTTTAAAACTACGCGATTAGATTGTACACTTGCAGTCACTACACCTGACAGACTCTCAAAGTCTCGATCAGCACAAACTCCTTAGATCAAAGAAATAAGAGGAGGAAAAGATTTCAATCCACGAATTCAGAAGAAGAAGAAGAATAAGAAGAAGAAGAAGAAGAAGAGAGATACAGTTACCGTTGCAAAGAAAAGAAAATGAGGAATCTCAAATTGTTTCCGGAAGGAGAGTCACTATTTTTCTCCATTGATAAAACCTCTTATCTCGCTTCAGAGATGTTGTCTCAATGTTCCAAAGATAAAATCCTTCATCATTGTCATTAGTTTCCATCATCAGAAGCACTTAGGGTTTCGTTTCCCCTTTTCAAGATCTACGCGAAATAGTTAAGTATCTGCAAAATCAAATGTCAGATTAGTGTTCAAGATGAAGAGGCGAAGCTATTGATATAAGAAAAGTAGAGATCTGAACAAGTTCCCCGCTCACTACTATAGTTGCCGCCGCGAGGCAATTTCCAGCACGGCAGCCGTATCTTCGTCTTCGGTGAGCTCTAGAGGAAAAGAGAAGCAAGGGAATGACAAGAGTACCGTTACCATGTATATCATGCACCATTTCTCTTCAATCGCGATATCGATCATCATCGTCATCCTTACAGATCAATGCTTCATATCTGCACATCCACGATATGTTCCTCACGAGGCAAGCCACAAAATCTCACGTGTGTTCTCCATCCAGCATGTGATGCACTCTCACCCTTTCAGCCGTCAGATCTTCATCAAATCTCATCATCATGATCAAGCGCTACAGCTACGCACTTCTACCGTAGACTCCCTGAAGCTCTCCACACGGGATCATGTAGAGGCCTTTTTTTGACAACCTGGGCTCAAATGTTCATAAGCCCAACAAAATGTTATCCAACACCCCCCCCAATTGCTGATTTCATGCTTAATTCTATATTTTTCTTTATATTTCTTTTTGTATTGTTTGTTTCAATATTTTTCTTTAGCAATTAAAAGTAAAAATATATACTTTTGTTTCAAACAATTAATTAGATTGAAAAATATTATTTGATATCATTAATTATTTTATTAATTAATTTTATCAAATAAGATGGTTCAATTTAATTAGTTATTTAACTAATTTCGATTGGGTTGTATTGTTTGTTTGTTTAGACTTTTAATCGTATTGTCGATTTGATACATCCCCATTTATAAACTTGTACCCCCATCTCCATATGGTTTGTAATAGCTTGGAGTTTTATTTCTTTGTATGTTTTAATTTTTGCTCAAGTATGCATGTATCATCCAATTAAAACACATGGCCTCCTCTTGGGCTCCTCATCAATGAGCAGGTATCCACCTGCACGTGCACACATGCACACATTTCATAGCTTGGTCCTGGGCTTTCTCCAACAAAAACTATTCGATCAATTGCTCCAATTGGTCGTTTAGAATACTAGCACCGTGCTAGTTATCACTTTTTAGGAGCATGCATATAGCCACCTTGTATTGGCTCTTGATTTTTATCTTATGCATTGAAGCAACTCTCTTCTCTCCCCTTGGTCCATATACCAAGAATTTTCTTAAAGAGCCGCATAGTTAATTTTGGGCATGGTCATTCTCACGAGATTAATCAAGTTTTGCCCTTGGTTAATCATAACCTGAATGAATCACTTTGGTCCATATACTAAGTGTTCTATGCATAAAAGCGTCTCATGGTTGAGGGTAGAAGCACCTACTCTCACGAGATTAATCAAGTATAGCCCTTGGTTAATCATAACCTGATTCAACTCCCCTACACCTAACACTCCATTTATCTTGTGGATACTTGTGCTCTATTTTTGTGACTGGTTGTTGACGCAACCCGAGTGCCTAATTATTGGTTGATGGAGGAAAATTAAGGAGGCATTTGATAGAGTTTTCTTATCTCATGCGCACGGAAGAGGCAACAGATCTTCTCTGTTAGGTATCATCATACCTCTCTTTATCTCTCATTCTCGTATATTGATACATACCATCTTGATGCATGCATGATGTTTTATCATCTCACCTTTGCGTGATGTTTTACCATTCATGCTAGATGTTTTTTCATCTATAATTGATACATGCTTCTTGATGTTTTTCCATCTCTTTGTGTGATGTTTTGTCATCCCTTCTCCTATCTTTGCCTAATTCTCCTCTTATATGCTCCCCATTGGATCTTTAGTTCACTCTTCTCTAAGTTTGAACTAACTAGACCTTAGGATCTTTATCCAAGCATGAAAACATTAGGCAGATGTTCCCCTCTTTTATCCTTAACTATAGGATCCACTTTGCATGACAACTTTAGGGTTTATTTGCTAGTCTCCCCTTAGACTTTTCTTTCTTCTTTTGCATCTCATTAAAACAAAAACTTCTTTTTTCAAACTTCAAAACACTTCAAAATTACTGATGAGAATCATACCTTTGTTGAGTATGGGAGATGATAAGCGGGTTTCTTCTCGGTCTTATTGTTCTTCCATTCTAGACTTTGGTGTGGTTCAAGTCTCAAAGACTCCTTTCATGAATAAGTGGAGAAGTGGATAATATCTCTCTCTTAAGATCAACTAGCTATTATCCGCAACAACAAAAAACACCAACCAATGCAAACTCTTTTTCGCCTTCAGGCCATTTATTTCAAAACTTTCAAAAGAACATGTTAATCCACTTATGTGTTGGCGCGTAAGTCTCCAAAGGTGGAGTTGTGGCAGAAGGCAAAATTAATATTGTTTCATTAAAAAATACAAAACAAATGGAAACTTTTGAGCCGAACTACGGCCCTCTGATTCCTTAAAAGGGATCGTAGGCATCTGTTCACGAGGCTCAGTCGAGCGACCTTTGTAATATTTCCTTCTTTTCCCCTTGTTTTCTCTTTTGCATTCATTCCCCCTTTACATCTTTGCGTTTTAGCTCTTAATCTTTAGACGTAGATTTTACATACCCTTAGATTAGAACAAACATAAGTGGATCTTGTGGAGTACCACAGACGTGTGGAGTGCTAATACCTTCCCCTCGCGTAATTGACTTCCTTACCCGATATCTATGGTCGCAAGACCGTGATTTCACCCCTTCAGGTTTACTCGATGTTTACATTTCCCTTTTGGCGGGATAAAAGAAATTTGATGGCGACTTCAATGAGTTTATTTTCAATGATTTTTCCAGTTGTTTCAATAAGTACTCCATTTCTAGAGAGCATCGCTTAATTTCTCGCTGAAAATGCCCATGGTTTCTTCTCTTAAGATAATACAGCTATCTCCGCTCCACTAGCATCACATTCAACTTGGAACACTTTGTCGAAATTTGGAAGTGTTAATATTGGGGTGTGCATAGCTTCTTCTTAATCAACTCAAAACTCTATTATTGCTCAAACCCCCAATTGAACATCCCTTTATTCAAACATTCAGTAATAGGTGCAATGATAATACTGAAATCCTTGATAAACCTCCTATAGAAGATGGCTAGACCATGAAAACTACGAACCTAAACCACTAATTTAGGTGCAGGCCAATCCCTGAATAGGACTCACCTTATTTTTATCCTCCTCGATTTCTCCTTCACCAACAACAAAGCATGTGAAAATTAATTTATTGGTGTTGAATGTGCACTTTTTAGATTAATGTACATATGGTTCTTTTGTAGGACTTCCAACTTCTTCTTCACATGTTCTATATGCTTTTTATTGGTCTTACTATTAATGAGAATATCATCACAAATAAACTATTATGAAAGAACCAGTAAATGGACGCAAAACCTTATTCATTAATCTCATGAAAGTGCTATGGGCGTTTGACAACCCCAAAGGCATCACCAACTACTCATACAATCCATCTCTGCTCTTGAAAGTTGTTTTCCATTCATCCCCAGGTATGATTTTGATCTAATGATATCCACTCTACAAATCTATCTTTGAGAACACCTTAGAACATTCTAACTCGTCAAGCATGTCTTCTAAATATGGAATTAAGAATAAATACTTGATAGTTATCTTATTGATGGCTCTGATGCCAACACATATTTTCCACTGATTTCCTTTCTTATGGACTAGAAGGATTAGTTTTTCCCAGGGACTCATGCTCTCACGAATGAATCCTTTATTCAATAAATCTTCAATATGTTCCCTTAAAATCCCATTCTTCTTAGGGCTCATACGATAGTAAGGAAGGTTTGGTAGGCTAGACCCCATAATAAGGTCGATCTGATGTTGAATATCTCGCATAAGAGATAAATTATTTGGTATTTCCTCTGCATTTAACTCCTTGAAATCCTCTAGAATCTCTAGCACTTCTTCTAGAATTGATGTTTCTTCCTTTATAACACTCATCATCCCTTTAATCATCATTGGTCAGAAACATTCAATTTATTTAATAGCATCATCAAGCTCATTTTCACTATGCGTCATCACCGAGAAACTATAATTATTTCCTCATGAATTTTTAACAAAGTGCGAAACAAGAGCCATAATAATTTTATGTGTACCCCGTGTAAAAATCATCACGTTATCTCATCCTCAACAAGTGATATAATTATGAAATTTTCAATGTCTACCAAGTAAAATATGACAAACACACATATCAAGAACATCACAATGTACCTCTTCTATGTAATGTTTTTCGATGGAGACATGAACTTTGCATGCTAGCGTTACTCGAACTTGGGAACCCTTACTTACCCAACCGGTGGTGTATGGGTTTTCATGGGGTTCTATGAACAACTTCAAATAACCTACCAATTTTTGTGACACCAGATTCTTCATGTGGCCATTATCCATGATCAGATTACACACTTTATTCTTGATAAAATAGTGTATTTTTAACAAACTCTTGCGTTCCCTTTATCTTTAGATGATAGTAAAATTCTCTACAACATGAAATTTACCCCTTCATCATATTTGTCTTTTGAAAACTCAACCTCTACATATTCATTGTTCTCGACTGTAGATCCTTCTCTTTCCTCCTCCTCCTTCTTCATTTTTTCTGCGACAACATTGACTCTTCTTGTTGGACAAATATTTGATCTATAACTTCTTCCATTACAAAGATAACACATGTCTCCAGTGTATTTAGTGTATGGATTATTAAGCCTCGAGACTGGTGCTCTACCGTACTGCACGCCGCTAGAGCTACTAGCCCCCTTACTTATATGGTTGAGATCCTTGGTTGTTGCACACTTTTCCTTGTCATATGCTGATTCAAAGTTATTCTTGGGCGAATATCTTCTAAAAAATGGGAAATTTTGAGGGGATTTTTCCATCAATTCTTCCTTCAAAGCTATACTGGATGCCTCAACCACAAGTCCACAACCCATACAATCATTAAGCATTTCTTTTCCTGGAAGTACCCCTTTAATCACTGATATGTCGAGCTACTTTCTAGCTCTCTGATTCTCCCAACTCATTGCGCTAAGAAAGACGCATGAACTCAACTATTTATTATGTCACAATTATCTTGCCCTAAACACACTCAATATACATCTTATAAAGAATTTGTTCATAATCCTCCGGTAAAAACTACTCCAGCATCTGCTGTTTTATTCTCCGCTAAGTTTTTACTGGTCCCTTCCTTTGCCTCTACCTCAGAACAATACGTTTATCCCACTATATAACAACACTATTCTTTAGCCTAATTTCCATCATCTTAACTTGCTTGTTCTCAGGGGCGTCCATAACATTGAAGAACCTATCAATGTTGATATGTCAATCTAGAAACTCCCCCACTACCATCGTTCTGTAGAACAGTGGAATATCAGCATTTACTCGATAGTCATGGTTATCCTGACGATCCCCACGAACAACTACTTCTTCATCATAGGATTCTTCTTTTTCAGAACTCAAATTTTCAGCAATAATAACACAATTGTGTCCACCTCGTGAAACCCTAATTTCTTCCCCTCCATTGTCTCTTGGTTGATTCACGTTGTTGTTGGCGTTGTTAACCTAAGTTGTTAAAGTATCCACCTGTTCAATCAACGCGGTTAGAGTCGTGGTAAAATTCGTGATAATTCCCTCAAGATCTACTGGTTAACGGTTGATCTCACATAGTTGATTAAGCTACAAAAACAAACAAGAGAAACATGTTATGATGCCACCCGATATAGTCGGAAACATTATGGATTAGCAAGTGCTAAACCTAGGATGTAAGCACGGGTTTACAAGCGATAAACATGTCAGATAAAACTCTGGAATCAACCAAATAGAGAAAAGTACTCAATATTATTATGATAAAAGATAATTATAAAAATCATTCTCAATAGTGTTTAAATACAAAAAAAAAACTATAATGGACTTAAAGAGACCCCAATAAACTTTTAATCTCAAACATAAATAAAATAAAAAATTATATAAAATATTAAAGCACTTTGACGCGTGACTTCTTCTTCGATACACGCAATCAACTTTCCTACATCAAAAAATATGTTTCTTTTCAGTAAAAACACCAAAACAAAAAAGTCGTCGGGATTTAAAAAGTCACCCCATATTAAATTTCTTTTCTTTCATTTGTACACAAAACTCCAAATTAATGTGAATGATCAATAGTAACCTTAAAAAAACTCCAAATATCCGGACAATTTAAAATGAATCACCACACGTTACTAAAATGTGAACAATCAAGAAATAAATGTAATTAATTTGATGAAACTTTATTTTATATTGAACGTGCATGGATAACATTAACACTTCTAGAAACGCAATGGTGGGGCTGCGGGACGAAGAAAAAAACAAAAACATACGCGCAAAATAAAAGAAAATGAGTTTCACTTATAAATCATGATTATCAATTTTATAGGAAATTTGACTCTTAATGGACCCTTGACTTGAATTTAAGAACTTGTGTTAGAATTTTCTTCTTAACCATTTTGTCCATTTGGATATCTAAAAACTCAAACTTTGCGGCTTATCACGTAACGATTACTTCTCTCAATTATTATTAATTATTAATAGTTTGAAATCTTTATAATAGGACAATAAAGTATATATCAACAAGGAATTAGTATGAACTTCTATTTAATTAAATTATTTAATTGTGGCTACAAATGTATATTAACGAGTAGTCTATTATAAATATATAAAAATAAATTATACGATAATTATATTATAATCTTTTTAATTAAAAATTTAATCTTAATTAATTTTAAAAGTAAAATAGATTGTTGTATCCGATAAAAAATACGAGTTGTTATTATTATTTTTTATCTTAAAGATAGGAATAAACGGTTTAATTTTTCAGAGATTCAAAATTTACGAATTGATTAGATAAAAGAAATGTGTTAGACACCTTTCATCTCTCTTATTCTAAAGGGATTCTCTATCTAGATTTTAGGGTAGTTCAAGAATTTTTACTTAAATATTATTATTTCCATGTATATAAGAAAAGATTTAGTTTTCTTAGTTGGGACCCACACTAATTTTAACCGTGTGTCTACGTATCCTCTTACAAAGAAACCAGAGTCTATTTCGTAATTCGTTATGTGTTTGGTTAGTTTTTTTATAGGATTGTGTCATTGCTTTCAAACAATCTTTTGAAATTCGTTCGTGTTTGAAAGTTACGTAGTCGTAGACGTAGTTCGAAATTTAATTTAAAAGTAAATTCACAATCTTTTTTTTGAAAATAATATTGAATTTTAAATTAAGTTAGTGAAAAAAATCGAAGTTTATTAGCTATTTTAAATACATGATTGATAAAAATATTTGAACAAAATGATGTTGAAATTAGTAAAAAAGATTTAATTGAATTAATAAAAAAGATTAGTAATTTTAAAAAAATAATTGATAATTTTGTAAAAGAAGTTTGTTATTCTCTACCAAAAATAATATGATGAATAAATTAAATATTTATACTAATAATAAAAAGTTATTTTTGATGCAAAAGAGAAATAATTTAGAAAATAAAATAAATGGATACATGAATAAATAAATAAAAAATGAAATCATAAATAAATGATAGAGGGTGTATTTTATTCAAGAGTAGTAATTAAGGGGGTAAATAGAAGAGGATCATGCCCAGATAATTGTTAGAGCTCAATAGGTGCAGAGGGGTATGTTTTTAGTTTAAGCCAAAAAAACCAGAGGTGGATTTAGCAATGGGCCTAGCCCAGAGTAATTATTTGAGTTTGTTTGGACTATGTGTGGGTAGGTGTAGAGGGTTATGGAGAGTGTGCAAGACCAACAATGTTTAATTTGGATCACAGGACCATCAGAAGTTAATTCTGAGACATTGATCCAAAGTATGACAAACAGAAGGGCGAGATTGCTTGTTGACTGAAGTACACTGAGGAAGAGCGTGTATGGAGACCAATCAATGGTCTCGGATTCTATGGCCAGCCAGTGGCCACATGGTACTCCTCAGATAAGTGAGGGAGAGAGTACTTAAATAAAATATCTTCACAAGTTTCCATTTTTCCTTTCTCACACTCTCTCTACTCTCCATTCTATCGTCCCTTTCTCAAACATCTCCCAAAACCTGGCCCGTCAGAAATCACTTTGCCGGCAACGCCTCCCTAGTCTCCTCCCAAATTCCCAGTTTTTGGTTGAGCTTCAACCGTGAAACTCAACCAAACCCAAAAAAAATTAAGAACCCTAAGAACATAAACCCTGAACCTAACAATTTAATAACCCTAGCTTAGAACCCTAATGAACCCTAGGCTCAAACCACCGTGGGCGGCTGTCAAGGCCACCGTGAATGATGAAGGTTCGTCGGGAACCTTATCTAATTTCCAAGAACCCTAACCCTCAAACCTTCAAACCCCATGAATCCTAAGCAACAAATATGAACAATAACTCTACGTAGATGAACCCTAACCCTAATCCCCAAAAATTCCCCAAAAATCTAACAGCACAATAGCAATCAGAACGAAAACTTAAGCTAAATTTGAGTGTTTATCTCTCCTGCAATGATTCTTTACATAAAAATTCCTCCTCTAATCTCTTTCCTTTTCTCTGTTTCACAGGTACTGAAGACCTTGAGAGAATTGCATCAAGGTTGTGAGGGTTTTGCCTACAACTTCTTTTTTCAATTTCTTTGTCCCCTCTTAGTTTTTTAGAATTAGGTATTTATAGGGTTTAGGAATAGATGAATTAGGAAATATTTTAGTCTGATTTGCAATTACAATTTGTAAATGGTTTGTAATTGATTCAATTAATCTTAGATTGATTGAAATCAAAGATTTGATTTAGAAATTAGGTTGGATTTAGTTTGAAAATTAGAATTAGGATTTCAATTTGTAATGTGCTTGGACACGTTTGTATGTATGAATTCGTACATTGTAATGAAGGTTCAATTTTGAGAAAGATTTGATTTGATTCTTGTTTATGGTCTTGGACCTGCTTGATTTTGTTTAGGATGTGCCACTATCAGATTTTGGGTTTAGGAACCTTAGTTGGCTTAGTCAACTTTACAAAATAATAATTAAAAGAATAATGATAAATAATAATAAACAAAAATAATAATAAAAACTAATAATAAAATATTTTTTCCTTGTACAAAGAATATTGACCTCTGGTCAACCGAAACAAATATATATATATATATATATATATATATATATATATATATATATATATATATATATATATATATATATATATATATATATATATATATATATATATATATATATATATATATATATATGACATACCATATGAGAATGAGTAAGTTATATGAGAATGTGAGAATGTAATAATAACCATTGGAATCAAAACAATTACAGCAATGTTGACTTCGGTCAACCTAATAAAAAAATAATTATATTTTATTTAACCACACCCCCCTAATGGACATTGGCGAACCTTAATGGGCTTTAAAAATAAATTAGATGATGAGCCCAATAAATAAAAATGACCATAAACGTTTAAAATAAAAACCCAATATATATATATATATATATATATATATATATATATATATATATATATATATATATATATATATATATATATATATATATATATATATATATATATATATATATATATATATATATATATATATATATATATATATATATATATATATATATATATATATATATATATATATATATATATATATTGTTGAGAAAAACTGAATATATGAAACAAAACTAAGAAAATAGAGAGATAGAAGAGACTATCAGAGTGTATTGTATGTCTCAAAAACTTTGTGTGTCTTTACATATAACCAAAGTGTGGTATTTATAGTATTAGATCCTAACTATTACTAAATGAAATAATACATGTTACTATGCTCTTGTTGAAATTTTTTGCATGTAGTGGATATTTACTATTCATGAGTATTTCAAAATAATAATAATAATTGCTTATTATTATAATACTCCCCCTTTTTGAAATATTTGTCATGGTACTCTGTTGAAGTCTTGTTGATGATAGTTATGGGAACATTTGTTGCCTCGTTATAAACCTTATCAGGAAAAACTCATTGAGATAAAAATCTTAATATGTGAAAAAGAGTACAACAGTATGCTCCCCCTCAATAGAACACATTAGTTCTTCTTCAAAGATTTCGAATGTGTTACATTCTAATATTTTGTAAGTACTTCCTGAAAGCTGATGTGGGAAGTGCCTTTGTGAAGAGATCCACCATATTATCACTTGAACCGAATATATTGAATATCAACCTCTTTGTTTCTTTCGAGTTCTTGTGAGAATGAGAAGAACTTTAGAGGGATGTGTTTGGTTCTATCAGTTTTGATATAACCTTCTTTCATCTGGGTAACACATGCAGCATTATCTTCATATAAAATTGTTAAATTTTTATCTGTTGTTAAACTAGATGCTCCTTGGATATGCTGAGTCACTAATCTTAACCATCTACACTCTTTGCTTGCTTCATGAAGGACAATTACTTTATCATTATTTGAAGAAGTTGCTACAAGTGTTTGCTTTTGAGATCTCCATGATATTGCAGTGCCGCCATATGTGAACACATATCCAGTCTGTGATTTAGCGGTATGTGGGTCTGACAAATATCTTGCATCTGCATAACCAAGTAAAATTGGTTTTGTATTGTTAAAATAAAACAAACCAAGATCAAATTTACTTCTTAGATATTGAAATATCTGTTTTATTCCTTTCCAATGTCTCTTTGTAAGACATGTACTGAATCTTGCTAGTAAATTCACTGTAAAAGATATATTATGTCCTGTAAAGTTTGAAAGGTACATGAGTGCTCCAACGGAACTGAGGTATGGAACTTCTGGGCTAAGATCGTCTTTATTACTTTCCTTAGGCCTAAAAGGATCCTTTTAGATATTAAGTTCTCTATCCATTATTGCACTACTCAAAGGGTTTGCCTTGTCCATGTTAAACCTTTTCAACATCCTTTATGTATAATTTGATTGATGTACTAATATACCATTTTTAGTATACTCAATCTGTAAACCAAGATAGAATCTAGTTTTTTCCAGATCTTTCATTTCAAATAATTTCTTTAAATAAATTCTTACTTCTTTGATTTCTTTATTAATCCCAATGATATTTAAGTCATCAACATAAACAACAATTATTACAAATCCAGATATTGTTTTTCTTATAAAAATACAAGGGCAAATAGGATTATTATCATAGCCTTCTTTGAGAAAATAGTCACTTAGTCTATTATACCACATGTGTCCTAATTGTTTTAGCCCATACAATGATCTTTTCAACTTAGTTGCATACATTTATTTCGGCTTTGATGTCTCGGGCCTTTTAAATCCTTCTGGGATTTTTACGTATATATCATTATCAAGTGATCCGTACAAATAAGCAGTAACAACATCCATAAGGTACATATCAATATTATTAAATATTGATAAACCAATTAAATAACGAAAAGTAATGGCGTCCATAATATGATAATATGTTACCTCATAATCGATCCATGGTCTTTGGTAAAACCTTGTGCAACAAGAAGAGATTTGTATTTGACAATCTCGTTTTTCTCATTTCGCTTTCTCACAAAAACCCACTTATACCCAATAGGTTTTACACCTTTAGGTATAACCATAATAGGGCCAAATATTTTCGGTTATTAAGAGAATTTAATTCAGTATCTATAACATCCTTCCAATTTTTCCAATCATGTCTATTTTGACATTCATTCATAGTTAGGGATTCAGGATCATCATATTTATTCATAACTTTGCATACAACTGAGAATGAAAATATCTCATCAATATTCATACCTTTTCGGTTCAATAAATTTCTTGTATTAACATAATTAATTGAAATCTAGAGATCATTCTTGTTTTCGGCTTCATTATCAGTGATCTTATTATCATCATCTTGTGCTTCTTCGAGAGCACGCTTTTCAATCATGGATTTATTATCATCTAGTGTCTTTTCAAGATCACTTTCAATCAAGTTTACCTTTTCTATTCCTTTTCTTTTTCGAGGATTTTTGTCTTTGGATCCCATAGGTCGGCCACGCTTCAAGTGTGCCTTATATGTACTTGCTACATCATTTAGTTTTGAAATCTCAATCTGAGGTGGGAAATTTACAACTGGTACATGTAACTTTGTAACTCTTTTCAAATCAGTAAATGAATATGGTAGTTGATTTGCTAAATTTTGTAAGTGCACAATTTTATTTATATTTTCTTCCCATGATTTATTATATGGGTCCAAATGTAATAAATGTGATACATACCATGATATTTCATTTTTTGATTGTTTGTTTTCTCCCAGAGATATCAAGGAAGGAAGAAATCTAATATAGCGATTTCAACCAAGATATCAAAGACGGAAAAGACCTAACACCGTGGACTCAACCTAAGATATCAAAGAAGAAAGAGACCTAACACAGTTGACTTAACCGAAGATATCAAGGTATGTAAGAGATATAACAAAGCAAACTCGACCAGAGATATCAAGGAAGGAAGAAATCTAACACAATAATTTCAACCAAAGATATCAAAGACGGGAGATGCCTAACACAACGGACTCAACCGAAGATATCAAGGGATGGAAGAGATCTAATAAAGCGATCTCGACCGGAGATGTCAAGGAAGGAAGAAATCTAACACATCGATTTCAACCAAAGATATCAAAGATGAGGGAGATCTAACACAACCGACTCAACCGAAGATATTGAAGATGGAAAAGATCTAACAAAGCAAACTCGACCAGAGATATCAAGGAAGGAATAAATATAACACAGTGATTTCAACCAAAGATATCAAAGAAGGAAAAGACCTAACACAGTGGACTCAACCAAAGATATCGAGGGATGGAAGAGATCTAACAAAGCGAACTCGACCAGAGATATTAAGGGAGGAATAAATCTAATACAACGATTTCAACCAAAGATATCAAAGATGGAAGAGACCTAACACAACAGACTCAACCAAAGATATCAAGGGATGGAAGAGATCTAAAAAAGCAATCTCGACTAGAGATATCAAGGAAGGAAGAAATTTAACACAACGATTTCAACCAAAGATATCAAAGATGGGAGAGACCTAACACAGCAGACTCAACCAAAGATGTCGAAGATGGAAGGGACTTAACAAAGAAAACTAGACCAGAGATATCAAGGAAGGAAGAAATCTAACAGAGAAATTTAAACCAAAGATATCAAAGATGGAAGAGACCTAACACAGTAGACTCAACCAAATATATCAATGGATGGAAGAGTTCTAACAAAGAGATCTCGACAAGAGATATCAAGAAAGGAAGAAATCTAACACATCGATTTCAATCAAAGATATCAAAGATGGGATAGACCTAGCACAACAGACTCAACCGAAGATATCGAAGATGGAAGAGATCTAACAAAGTGAACTCAACCAGAAATATCAAGGAAGGAAGAAATCTAACACAACGATTTCAACCAAAGATATCAAAGAAGGAAGAGACCTAACATAACAGACTCAACTGAAGATATCAAGGGATGGAAGAGATCTACTAAAGCGATCTTGACCAGAGATATCAAGGGAGGAAGAAATCTAACATAGCAATTTAAACCGAAGATATCAAAAATGGAAGAGACCTAACACAGCGAACTCAATCAAGGGACGCTTGAACAAAAGCGAACCCAGAAATATCGAAGGAGAACACTTACATCAAAAGTGAACTCAACAGGGGAAAACAAGGAACTCTTGAATCAAAAGAGAACCCAAAGATATTGGAAATTGGACGCTTGAATCAAAATCGGACTTCAAAAATATCGGATAGAGATCTCTTAAGTCAAAAGAGAAACTCAAAGGTCGAACAGAGAACACTTGCATAAAAATGAACTCAACGATTGGATAGAGAACACTTGAGTCAAAGGCGAACTCACAAATATCAAGATGAGAACTCTTGAATCAAAAGAGGACTCAAAGATACCAATAGGGATCTCTTGAATCAAAAGAAAATCTCGAAGATCAAACAAAGAACACTTGTATCAAAAACGAACTCAACGATCAGAAGACACACCAGATGAAGTTGAAACTAACGAATAAACAGACCACCGCGTGAAGGTAGAATTACCGGGGATATAAATAGGCATTGACTCTGAATAGAACCCCGATCAAATGCGGACTTACAAAGAAAATAAACCAACCGAAGGGGACTCCTAACAAATGATACCAGCCGAAGGTGGATTTAAAGGGGAAAGAACACCGATCAAGGGCGAACTTACAATGAAAAGAGACCAGCTGAATGGGACTCTTAACAAAAGGTACCAGCCAAAGGTGGATTTAAGGATAAAGAAACCAGTCGGAGGGGATTCTTTAACAAGGAATATCATGCCGAAGATAGATTCCAGGTGAAAGAATGTCGATCAAAGGCAAACTCACGGGGAATAAAGATATGCATTTATGGTCAGAGTTAGACACACAAAAGAGAATTTGGGCATCAAGAAACATATGTTCGAAGTTGATAGTGAACACAAGAAAGAGACTAATCGAATAAAGCTCCAACAAGAAAGGATCCATTCGCCTAATCAAGGATGCCAGACAACTGGACTTTGAAGAGACACTAAAGGACTCTTAACATAGAAGGTTAGCTAAGCTAACATAAGGAGATCCTGACTAGCATGGATATATAAGGTAAAGAACTGACTAAGCAGGACCTTTAGAGATCACCGATTGAAGGTGAACTCTACAATAGAAAGAGACCAGTCGAAGGAGACTCTAACAAGGATTGCCAAAACATGTTAGGCTTTTGATAGGTTCTAAATACGCAAGAACTATAATATCCCTTAGGCCAGAAGCGTGGTGTAATTCTTCAAGAGTGGAAATTATCTAAGTTACTACACACCAAGCATCGATACTCAAATACTCGAAAAATAAGAAAAGGTTATACACCAACTCTTAGTCACACTCAGTAGAAAAGGCAAACACAGGTAAAAATAACCAAGGGCTTGCAAGGGCAAGAGAAAACCACAACTTACTAGGGAAATGGGAAATACCAAAGACCCGACTGGTGGTAAATCAAACAGAATTCATTGGGGAAACAGAATAGGATCACCCTAGGCTTGTTATGAAGATAATCAAATCTGAACACATAACAATCTGGTTACTGCCAGTAAACATAATTGGCTTACCTTAATGCATGTTTGAATTTTTTCTATTTTTGGTAGATGCAATGTAATGATGCATATTTAGCAATGGGTTGGGAAAGCGTGTCAATAATCGGCTGCTGAGAAGACAATGAACTTCCGAATGATTATTCTTGCATATATGATCTTCTGTATAGAAAAGGCAATCTAAACTTCAATGGGGAACCGAGATTCGGATCCACCAACCTCTAAAGATCGATATAACTGAGGAAGTAACTTCCTGGAGAGCAATACTGTAGAAATAAATTGCAGTTCAGAGAAAATTTTGAATTCTGATTAAACTCCCAACTTCATGGGGAATAAATTATTTATCTTCTGTTAGAAAGAGGAGAGCTTCGTTGGGGATGGAAACTTTCTTGCGTAGAATTTCTTGACGAAGATAACTTTTACTGTGGATTATAGAAATAAAAAGAATTCTACTCATACCACACTGGGGATAACACCATCGGGGGGTAAAAAATATTCACTTTGGGAAGAAACAAACACCCTAGGATAGAAACTCCACTGGGGATATCTCAACAAAATCTTCTATCACCGGGAATGAAAGAGTTATGACTGGAACTCCCATGTACACCATACCGGGGAGACATGATACTTGCTCCACTAGGGAAAGAAAACTTGCTCCACTGGGGAATAATAGATAAGTTACTCTGACAGGTCCTCGAAATTCAACTTCGACTGAGGATAAAGACTACCTCTTACACTGGGGAGCCAAAAAACTTTAGATTTTAACATCAACAATACCCATTGCACTGAGTGTAGCCATCTCTGCAAGATTCAATCTAGCAAGGGTTTTTATACTGGGGAGGAGAAATTACTTCATTGGGGGATGATGTTCATCCCCATGAGGATGCCAAACCAGAATCTCCCAAAGGTAAACATGAATCTTCAAGAAACTCTAATATAGGCAAGTCGTATCGGGGAGGAATGGGGCACCCTTCACTGAGGAGGAGAATGCATACTTCATGAGGAGAACGAGCATCAACCTCACTAAGGAAGCACGATGCCAACTTCAAGGGGCGTATATTAAAAAATATTTGATTGGTGAATAAAATGATTCTTCTGAGAAAACTTGGAAAGAAACAGACTGCACTGAGAAGGAGGAATTATACTCGGATGAGAGTACACCTTCACTGGGGATGAATGATTTTTTCTTGAGCAGAAGTGAGCATTTACTGGGGAAATTGGATCCCATTCTACAGAAATCTTCATGTTGGCCGTATACAGACCCTTCTTGATTCATTTGATGGTATGCTTCTTGTCATAAAAGACCAACACTACTTGCAAAAAGAGAAACTGTGGCAATATTCCCCGTGTGTGGAATGGCAACCTTTGTTGAGGAATAAACAATTTGAACTACCGAACACTGGGTAAAAACTGTGATGCAAGATTGCAACTCCAACATGTCAACTCCGAGGAGAAATACCATTAAAAAGTGGACTTTGGAGAAGATGATGCAAAAATAAATTGTAATTCATTGAAAAGAAATCATCTTGACTTCAAACAGCTTCAAAATTTCTAGGGAGAAGAACCATTCTCCTCCTGCAGAGAAATGAGGATGCTTTGTTGGGGAATAAAGATCTCTAAAGAGAAACCCCTTAGCAGACAGACCTTTGTCAAGTAGCAACAAATCCTTTACCGGGGAAAGGATTCCTTTTAGGAAACAACATTTCCATCTTGAATCTTGTATAGGTAACAACCTCACACACTTCCTACTCTCTTGCTCGTACCCTGCTAAGGACAATAATCTAAACTTCAATTGGAGATAATGATCCTAAATTCCATACATGGACTTCAAATTCACAAATTGTTTAGCTCACGCCTGGACTTGATATGATCAACCCTTGAAGAGGAGAATATTCCCCTGCATAATTTCTTGCCCCATCCTGCAGGGCTTTTTGAAGAAAATTGCCTCGAGAGGACTTTCTGAGATCTGTACCAGCAAGATAAACAACCCCAGTGTTGTGAACTTTGGAATACGGCTCCTGGCTAACCAAAGTTGGATATGGTTTTAACCATGCTTGAGTGAATGCCCATGCATATTCAGATTCTGAAAAGATTCTCCTCTATTCAATGAATTCTCGGAGAAATTTATGAAATCTCGACATAACTTCCCTAGTTTGACTGTACTTTAAGGGATCAAATCCCGACTTGAGTGCCTCAGATTGGATGAACACTTACTCAATGGATTATTTAACATGTTTTCCCCAGCTCAACAGAGTCTTGACAAACCTTTTCTTCATCTCATGCTCACGGAGAAATGATAAGCTCGCAGAGTTATGAAGACAACACAACCTTAGGGTGGCTGGCTTACATCTTGAAAGTAGGTTAGTACACAACTGTGCTTCTCAACTTGAACTGCCTCATGTTTAAGTAGATACTTGAAGCAATACATCCCTTGGGACCAACTGAAAGTAATACACCACTGCTCAACAGAGACTCGGGGCAATCAACTTTTGTAATCTGCTTCAGATTATTTCTTAAACTGGTATTTTTTACTCAACAGAGTCAATAGAAGGTCCGCCCCAGATTAAGGTCATTCTCAAAAATGACTTACCTTTCAACGGTATCCTGAAGTAATTTATCCCTCGAGATAATCAAACTTTCATCTGATGCTTATTATGCAATCTCCCTTGATGTTTAAGCACTTATTCATATGCAAAGAATGTTTATTCTAAGAATGATAATTCTAATGCAAATCCTATGATTGTCTTGAAGTTTAAAAACTTTTATTTAAAAGATGTCGAAACATTGAATTTTTGTACAAAAGAAAGTAAAAAATGGAGCGATACCAACTCAAAAGTTTTAGCAAGCCTTCGGGGAGTCAGATTACCAAACTCTTGTTACATTTTTGCGTTCAAATTAACCTATACTCCAGTTAGTACTTTTAAGGGTTGTAACATGGCCTAGTTTACGGTTTTAGAAAAAAAGGATTTAAGGCTCAAAATTACTTGGTGCCCATCCATTCTCCATGATGTTCTCTATTCTTACATTCAGTTAACTCGATACGAGCACTCATCTCTTAAGAAGAGTTTGGAATGATTGAGGAGTCAAATGATGTTTTTTGGACATGGCAGTTAGTCACCTTTTTCTTTCTTGGTGTTTGATCACACGACTTTATTCTTTGCTGAGGATTTTTACTTGGTAATCCCATTTCTCTTTGCACACTTTTCTCTTTCCCTAAATTTTGCCTGGACAAGTTCCTTTTGAATTTGACTCTGAAGTCCAGCGGAATGCCATGACTTTTGCCTAAGCGACTTGTTTTTCAATTTTAGACTTAGCGGGTATTTTTGTCTCTTTCTTTCATCATTTCCATTTTTTTCCTTTTGAACAAGTTATTGATCTTCATGTCATCTTCGGTTTGTTGGAAGTGATTGTGACTGCCTGAGTCCTTAGTAGATGAGGGATAACCATTGTTGTATTGTCCTCTTTGACCCTTGTGACGTGCAAGATATACCCATTGGGATATCATTAATTGACGCACACTCCTGATAAGTGAAGGTTTGCCATTGTGGTTTTGACTTTCTTCAGCCTTTTGATGGATAACCATTGTTGTATCCTTAGATGTGCACTTATGATGAGTTATGAATGCTCATTGGATTAACTGAACACTACTCGCCCCTGGATTTAAAAATAAGGTTTTTTCTGAATAGAAAAGAAACTCCTACTTCTAAGGCTCAAAGGGGTTAACGAGGTTTATCTCCCTTATATCTATGGTGTTTAGGAATTGAAACAAGGCGTGTACATCGTCATCAGGGTTTTACTCAAAAGCATATTTTTTGATATTATAGGTATATTTCTCATCATCCTCCCTCTAGAGGTTTTTGCTTTGTTCACAAGAGTTGGGTATCAAAAAGCAAAGAAAAACATTAATGAGTGAATATGAATGGATTAATTCAAGACAAACATACTCAATGCACTATGATTATTATTTGAAAATAAGCAAGTTTTTCATACAAGCAAGTGATGGGCAAAACAAGAATGATTACAAAGGAGAATGCAAATGTAATTTGAAATTGCCATGTTGAGGAGACTATTCTCCGTATGGACTTGTTGCTTCAGATGATGCTATGTAAGTCTTGACCTTCAATAAGTCAAAGGAGACTTCAAATTATACCAGCTGGTGCAAAATTGATAGCCTTTGCGTCAAGCGGTTCTTACACTTCATCTTTGAATGGTTTACAACCTTCAGTTGAATGGCCAGGTGCCCCAGCATGGTAATCACATCAAATTCCCTCAATAGATGTGATGAACACTTTATCAAGTGAACTTGCATTAATTGCATCACAAAGTATCTTCTACTACAGAGGAGAAAGGCCAACCATCTTCTACTACACAGAAGAGAAAACTGACCACTGAATTTCGGAGCATCTCCTACTACACAAAAGAAGCATCATCTTCTACTACACAGAAGAAATCATCCAGAAACTGTAACAAGATCTTCTATTACACAGAAGGAAATAAACTTCATATCCTACTTCACAAAAGAGAAGTTTTAGCAAATCGATTCTGAGGAATCTCCTTCTTCATAAAAGAATCTATGTCTTCTACTACACAGAAGCAAAATCCAGAAACCATACCAAAATATCTTCTACCATACAGAAGAAAATGAACTCTGAATGTAGAACTCGACCTTTGAGGTATTTTTTCTTCTACACAACAGTAGATGTCCAAGAATTAGATATCTTATACTTCTTCATCACAGTAGCATCACCTCATCTTCTACTACACAGAAGAAGCACTCAGCTGAGGAGAAAGAGTCTGAAATGGTTTGTCAACCATGGACTGGACTTTAGAAAAGAAGCCAGCCAAGTGTTGGACTTTATACTTCAACCCTTGCAGTCTTCAATATCATAACCAGGTGCCCCAGAATGGGAGACACATCTAGCATTTGCATCGAAATCAAGAGAGAAACTTGTGGGAGTATGACCAAAAGCACGAAGCTTAATAAACTGAGCTTCCAACACACAAGGAAGTAACTGGATACAAGGCATAAAGATTGTGTCAACATGCTTCTCAGTTTTTCTTCTGTCATTACTGATAAGCTTTGCCCCATGGATTCACTTGGCGACCAAAAACTAGTTGCTGACGAGAAAATCCGGGAACACGAAGTTCTGGGTGAGACCCACAAAGCATCTCTTGATTTGAAAAATGTGTCATAGTCTAGGGATGGATGACAACTTTTGTTGCAACAGCATATACTTGATCACTTTCCTTTGCTGACACTGTCTTCAGAACTTCTATACCCGACTCAACTGAGTGTTCAACTGGTTATATTTTCACTTTAAGGATTTATGACCATGGGCCATTGCTTACATGTCCCCGCTAAATAGCAATATCTGATTTTTCATCTCATCCAATTCCCCACGAAGTTGTTCCATGGTTTTTCAGATCACGGTGCAGTGAGAAGCCAAGATTTGCAATTCTAAAAAGAATACCAGGCTTAAATAAGAATTCCCACTCCGAGTACCTGTTATGGATGCATGAAGATGCATGAGGTGAATGAGTGGATGCAATGCCCTGTTCAATCAGTTTCAAGGAACCCGCGTGCTTTTAGTTTCGATTTCGATCTAGTAAGAGATGAACAAACACAACATAACATTCACAAGCACGATTCCTTGGAAATGGAAAGAACATGTGTGTTATCTTTTTTCATACATAAATTTTTACACATTTCTTTTTTTGTGAAAATAAATATGCTATGATTCAAGTGCAATACCATAGGTTCAAAAGTTCAGCATAGCAACTGTACAATCCTATGGATAATTGATGTATAAATTTGCTGAATAATCCGAATATCACAGGATCAAAGGTTTGACACTAATTTCGGAACACAACGAAACCAAGTACCATGAATAACCGTTGTATAATCTTTGGACAAGTTGAATACATCAGGATCAAAGGTCCATAACATAACTAAAGAACCATAGTCACCAACAGAACAAAACGGTCACCATCAGAACATAATCACCATCTGAATAAATAGTCACCATCTATACCTGTAAATATTATTCCCTCCCCACTCACAGGTAAAGACTAGGTCAGGGTAAGTCGATGGTAACTCAAAATCACGGGTTCGCCTGAAAGCACTACCATCAAGCCATAGACGTGGATGTCGATAACACCCTATTTGAACCTCATCTGAGCGTAGACGACATGACTACGCTAGTAGAACCTTCATCTAATAGCCGTCACGTTCTACTATATTCCTAGGTTTCCTAGATAGTACACTCTAGCCTGGGTACTGGGCCTTTTATCTCAATAGTAATACCCACCCAACATGGAAAACTAACAGAGTCAGCACAACAGATAACTGTGATCGGTGGATCTGGAACTGACTGTTTAACGTTGGTTCGCGAAATGTCGCGGAAGCAAGAGTCGCCACTGTCTTTTATTTTCTCCAACATGGAAAGGACAAAAGCACAGAAAAATTCCTTATAGAGATTGCTCTCGGTTCGGGAGGTAGATTATAGAAAGGGAAGGTGTTAGCACCCTTTCTATCCATGGTTATCCATGGGCTCTTAGATACTTGCTCATTTGTGTTTTCAAAATGGTTTGTTTGCTTTTCAATTGTGGGTTTTTAAAAGTTTCTTTGAAAATTTCAGTTCGACTCTTGTATCGGTCCTCAAGAGTGTTTGAAAAATTGCTTTCGAAAGCTTTTTGAAAAGGTGTCGGTGTGAAAAGTATTTTTGAATTTGTTTTTGAAATTAGAGCAAGTATCTAGAGTCGTCTACCTACCCTAAGGAATTCGTCTGTGTAAATATCCTTAAAGTAGTGCCATCCCACCATTGAGAGGTAGGTAGCACCACCGTTGGAGGTGTTCGGGTCAATTTGAGGGTTAGGGACATGGTGATCACCGGAGCAATAGGAAGACACCTTAGAAGCTACCCTCATGCCAGGTTCCTGGATCATGAGGACTTACTAAAACATCCTCTACTCGACGATCACCTTTCGAGGGGCAAGGCAACAATGAGGCGTACCCTAAGGGTGGTGTGTGACTTGTGTGTCGTTTTTCAGATATTTTTGTCTTGTCATGTATTGGTGGTCTACGCGTTGCTTTTATTTTTGACATTCATTCTTTCATGCAGTTTAATTAACAGTTTAAAATTTGCGAGAAATATAAAGGTCCTACGCTATTACAAAGGCGCGGGTCCACATCGCCAAATTTAATCCAGGACCCGATTTGAAATAAAATAAAGTGCGGAAAAGAAACACCCTAATTATTCTATTACACGGCTTTGGGAGAATTACATGAAAATTATAAGAAAGGAAATAAATGCGCGAAACGAACTGATAATTGAAAGCGAGGGCGTTGGACCCTTTTTAATGAAATTAAAATTACGATTAACAAATTAATTAAATTAAAATAAAAAGAAAAGATTTTTTGGAGTTTTTTGTATTTATGGATTTTTAATAAGAATTAATAGAATTTAAAACCTAATTCTAGCTATTTTTAATTATTAAAAAAAACATGTTAAAGTTAAACCTAGAATTAACCTATTTATTTAATACAATTTTATTTACAAAAAATAATAATTAATAATTAGTGATGAAAAGGAAAAAAAAGATAAAGATAATTAAAACCTAATTCTACAAATTTTTTAAGTTTATTAAGAAAATGTTAAAATTAATCCTAGAATTTAAAAACTAAATTAATTAATAACATTTATTTACAAAATAATATTTAAATAAAATATATTTATTATTTTGTCTTTCTGATTTTTTTATTATTTTTATGTTGTGAAAATAAATTAATTTAAAGAATTATATAAAAATTAAACGAAACAAATAAAAATAGAAAAAAGCAAACCAAAGGGGGTGTTGTCCCCAAACTGGAGGTATGATTCAGCAATTCTGGCCCATTGAAACCCTGGCCCTTTTGACTTTTCCTGGAAGCGTGTGGCATGTTTGACTGAGACGTTCCATAGACCTTGAATCCTGGCTTTTGATTTGATCTTAGTGGCCAGGTGACACGCTTGGACATTGAGTGTACGTTGAACCTCTGGAAGCGAGCTACACAGGAGCATGGTTAGAAAAATAATATGGAATAAAGAAGGGGGACTTGGGATTCGAACCCAGACCCCAGTGCCTTATGAGACAACGTGTTAACCATCTGTACCATGTGCTTTCTTTGTAACATTAGTGGAAGGAAATAATTATAAGAAAAAAAGAGTTAGTGGCCTGAATAAATAAAATGCGTGCTAATCTTTGAATTGCCCATTCAGGTTGTGACACCTAAGCGTCTTCCTCCTCCGTTCTGCATTCGCCTGAAAAAAGAAAGCAAGATTGCGGGGGTTTTAAACCCCCACTATATGATGTATGAAAAAATAGCGAATAGAAATTTATTGATCATAAATTGATCGCGAGTTATGCATTGAATTCGTCTGAAGCTCCTGGTTTTAATGGTACAAGTCTCGTGTCTCAATTTTTCTTTAAACGTAAAGCCCCAAATTTGAACCTCTGCAACCCTAAAATGCTCCAATGGTGGATCCTCATATGATGCACGAAAACTCAATTAAAATATATGGTTAGCTTTAGAATGATCCACTGAATACAAATCAAACATTAAAAATTGCCAACAATGCATGAATTATGATACAAGAATATGAAAAAAAGCATGAACAGGACAAGATCGTTCTACCAATTTCCTGCGTTAGGGACAATGGTTTTGATCATTATACGTTCCTTGAAGCCTCAGGAATGTAATGGGATAATTATTTGGCCTTGAAACGCCTTAGAATCGTGGTTTCAGTTTTTGAATTTTCTTGAAAAAGTGCAAAGTTGTTTATGAAGTGTGGCGTAGCTTCGAGAGCCTTTGCACTAGGGTTTTGATCAGTCTTATATGAGTGATGGATTAGGGTTGAAAAATATGTCCAAAACCTTTTGCATTGATGGAATGAATATTTGATTTTCATGCATATTTTTCAAATCTTTTTCCATGTGATTTTGATGTCAATCATGGCCAAACCTTCCAATTTTGATTATGCACGAATCTTGAGCCTTTAAGGAGAGTTTATTCTGCACAAAAAGAATTGAAGACTTTATTTTAGTATTTTTGTCATATTTTATTTTATTAAATGAATTAATAGTAATTAAAAATTCAAATAAATAAATAAAAATGATGAAATAAATCCCCTTTGGGACAAATGGTCGTGCATATGCTTTGGATGATGAATCTTGGAAGAAAATGTGGCCCAATAGCAATTTTAAGGCATTTGAAGCAAAGTTGACTTTTCAAAATTCCCAAAAATTTCCCAACTTCCACAAGGCATATCTTGCTCAATGTTTAAGCTTTGATCATGTTCTTGGACATTTTGGAAAGGTCTTGAAGTCCTATAACCAATGCCTTTGGTCCCATGTCATTTTGATTTACCAATCTCAAGTTATGGTCTTTGACTTAAAGTCCCTTTTTGTTGACTTTTGAAAATGACCTATAATGTTGAAATTGATAACTTTTTGTGAGAGCATTTCTTGGACTTGAAGTGTGAAGAGGAGTTGTAGGAAATGTCTTTCTCTTCAAAATGAGATTTGGATGGAATTTTTCTGATAATCCATGTGGAAGTTATGCCTTGGTCAAGTTACAGTTAACTTTTTCAACTGTCCAAATATGGAAACTTTTGCATCTTGAGGCTTTTTGAGCCATACTTTGAGAATCATGATCAAGCATTGATCAAATGATGTTTGTGGCTTCAAAATAAGATGTTGACCAAAAATTTGAACTCTTTGACTGTCAAATGACCATTTTGCCCCTGCAGTTGACTGTAGGGCAATTAGGGTTTTTGACTGTGCAATTTTGTGCTGTAAGTCTTGAAACTTGGTATGATGATGCTTGACCATGTTTGTAGGCATGTGGGACTTGATTGGACCCTTGGAAACTTCATTTTCTTTGCCAGAACCAAAACCCTAGTTTTTGACTGTTAAGAGGCCCTTGAACTGTGCAACCCTTGGGGAGATTTTGAAGCATGCTCTTTGCCATTCTTGAAGAATATGGGAGGGAAAATTTTGGGGTACAACAGTTGCCCCTGTTCAATCTTCTTAGACCTGAGGATGCAGATTGGCTGACGTGCCTTTCGTAATCCGAAGGTGGAAGATGATTGAACACTAGAGTGCCCAGAAATTTGCGCTCACATAGTAGTGTGATGATGGGAATGGGCTTATAGATGCCATTTGGAGATTGATGGATAGGATGATGGGCTTATAGATGCCATGCTGAGAGATGATGGATGGTGGATGGGCTTATAGATGCCATCTGGGCGTCGATCGCGTAAAAGATTCCTTAGCGAGAACTTGCGTACCTGCAAAAGAAAATGATTACCTGGCCTGTTGCAGGAGCTGGTCTTCAAAATCTTTGTATAGATGCGCCCTGACTGCTTACAGGAATTGAATCTGGAGCTTCCAAAGGTGATGAATGAACCAGGGATGGTTACTACCTCAACGGGACGGTGAGAGAACCTTGGATGACTACTACCTCAACAGTAACGCTGAGAGAATCTTGGGCGACTTCAACCTCAACAGTAACGCTGAGAGAATCTTGGGGCGATTACTACCTCAACAGGGACGCTGAGAGAATCCTGGGCGACTTTAACCTCAACAGTAACGCTGAGAGAATCTTGGGGCGATTACTACCTCAACAGGGACGCTGAGAGAATCATAGGCGACTTCAACCTCAACAGTAATGCTGAGAGAATCTTGGGGCGATTACTACCTCAACAGGGACGCTGAGAGAATCATAGGCGACTTCAACCTCAATAGTAACGCTGAGAGAATCTTGGGCGACTTCAACCTCAACAGTAACGCTGAGAGAATCTTGGATATCTTCTACTGAGTCTTCATCAGGAAAATCTTTTAGGGATCGATTTAACTGGACTAGAGAAGGCCTTTGACTGGATAAGAAAACAGAAAAATCTTAGGGTCGATTTAACTGAACCGGACAAGGTCTTGAAATCTTCAACTGGATAAGAAACAAGGAGATCTTAGGGTCGATCTGACTGAACCAGAGAAGGCCTTTGACTGGATAAGAAACAGAAAAATCTTAGGGTCGATTTAACTGAACCGGTCTAGGTCTTGAAATCTTCAACTGGATAAGAAACAGGGAGCTCTTAGGGTCGATCTGACTGAACCAGAGAAGGCCTTTGACTGGATAAGAAACAGAAAAATCTTAGGGTCGATTTAACTGAACCGGTCTATGTCTTGAAATCTTCAACTGGATAAGAAACAGGGAGATCTTAGGGTCGATCTGACTGAACCAGAGAAGGCCTTTGTCTGGATAAGAAACAGGAAAATCTTAGGGTCGATTTAACTGAACCGGACAAGGTCTTGAAATCTTCAACTGGATAAGAAACAGGGAGATCTTAGGGTCGATCTGACTGAACCAGAGAAGGCCTTTGACTGGATAAGAAACAGAAAAATCTTAGGGTCGATTTAACTGAACCGATCTAGGTCTTGAAATCTTCAACTGGATAAGAAACAGGGAGATCTTAGGGTGATCTGACTGAACCAGAGAAGGCCTTTGACTGGATAAGAAACAGAAAAATCTTAGGGTCGATTTAACTGAACCGGTCTAGGTCTTGAAATCTTCAACTGGATAAGAAACAGGGAGATCTTAGGGTCGATCTGACTGAACCAGAGAAGGCTTGAACATAACTGAGAACTTAACTGGATCTTTCCTGAAAGGTAAAGGTCAGTCATATGTAATGCATGATATGGATCAAACAATGATGTTCTCAATATAAATGAGATTTGTGAGATATGATGCGTAGATGCATGCTATAATGTATGAAAATGTGATGTTTATGAATGTATGTTTTCGTCTTAGGAAAATAAATCCTTGACGGGTGCCGGGAAGTCACTCCTGGGCTGATGTTTGGAAAATAGATCTTTGCTTTTGCTTGGGATGATAGTTGCAAGAATATCGGTAGGAGAAGATGACTCCGTTGGGGAATAAACTTGGCGAATAGATTACTCTGCGGGGAGAAAAGTACTCTAGCGATCTTGCTGGGGAGCAGTACTCTGTGGGGAGAGAGGTATGCTGTTGAGATGTTGATGGTAACTTCGCTGAGGATACCATTGATATATTTGGAAGTGTTAATAGACTTCGCTGGGGATAAGAAGACTTTGCCGAGGACGATTTTCTCGTGGCTTTTGGCTGAGGATAACCCAGTTATATCCTGGTAGGGAAGTAACTCTTTGAATAAAGTTGGGAGACGCGTTCGTGCTCTGCGAGGATAAGCTTCCAGAATCTACTGGGGATAAGCTTACTGTTTGGAGAGATGGATTCCAACTTTCCTGGGGAAACTGGATTGGACTCTCCTGGGGAAGTTTTGAACTGTATCGGGGAAGTGACTCCCTTGAATGTTTGATATGCCGCCGGGGAAAAATCTTTAGGTCAAGACTGCTGAGGATGCCTGTTAAGAATGTCTGTATATCGTGCTGGGAAATATTGAGATCTGCGGGGGTACCCAACTTCCTTAAGGCTGACTGTATAGCTTTGCTTGGGGAGAGTGTATTGACTTGCTGGCTCACTCTCTGGGGGGTTAAGATATACTGGTTACGTTCTTCAGCCGAACCTACCTTGATACCTTGGAGGACAGAACAATTAGATTGCTTAGACAACTCTTTATTGCCCCTGTTTCTGTTGGAGAAGAAGGTACCTGTGAAGGTGTTTGACGACCGCCGTTTGACAAATCTTCTTCTGGTAGGCAAGTGACGAGATACAGGGACATAGCCGTACGCTTTGATCCCTAATTTTTGCCTGGACCGCCCTTTCGGGTTTTCAGTCCATCGGGATACCCTTTTTTGCCCAAGCCGCCTTTTCAGGTTTTCGACTTGCCGGGTGTACAGTTTTTTCATATTCATCCCTTATTTTTGCCCGAACCCTTTTGGTTCGCCGGGAAGCCCTTATTTTTGCCTAGGTATGTCAACCTAGCAGGTCTTTGATTATGCACAGTATTTTTTCGACTATGTCCACGCTCTCAGAATGTAGGGAGCTGCCCCTGTTAGAAGTGTTTTGTCATGCCACCAGAAGGTGTTTGATCAGGCAAGGTTCGTTGTTGGAATGCCCCAAGTGACTCAGGCGGAGATTTGCCCCAGGCTATTTGGCCTTTGAGAGATTCTCCGAATCTTGATTGGACTGCCCCAGATAATAGACCATGATCATATCATGCCCCTTGATTGGAAGTGCTTTTGTTCACTAGGTATTCATCGTGTGAATTTTCCTGCTGTTCAAACAAATAATTATATGCAAACAATGTTATATAAAAAATGCAAAGCTTATGTCTGTCTTGAAGATTTTGAAAATGCATTCTTTTTCATAAAACAAGTGACTGTTTATAAAACGTGATGTCAACTCTGTATTTTACCGTGAGCCTTAAGGAGTCAGGATACCTTTCGTAACAGTATGCTTTCGAACTAACCTATGCTTCAGCTAGGACTTTTGAGGGTTATATCGTGGCCTGGTTCACGGTTTAAGAAACAAAGGATAAAGGCTCAAATTTTATTTGTACCCACCCGCTCTTCGTGATATTCTCCAAACCTAAACTCAGTTGATCATACGTTAGACCTTGTTTGAGTCTTTGCTCTGATGTTCCAATGATGGTTCAGATATTGATGATTTATTCTGAATAGGCAGTCATTTTTTTTGTTATTGTTGAGGGTTTGTACGACCTCTTTCTTTTTGATTTTGCTATCCCTAAATTTTGCCTGAACTGTTTCTTTTGTGATTACAGTCAGCGGGATGCCCCAGTTTCGTAAGTCCCCTTTATAGGTTTTGACTTTTTGGGCTTTTCATTTATGATTTTTTTTGATAATGACTGCCTGTCCTTAAGATTGTTCTGAACCATCACTGTCTTTTGTTTTATAAGGACCTCTTTGGTGCCATTCGTTATGCACTTGGATCAACTGAGAGAACTACCTTGCCCCAGGTTATGATTAAGGGTTTTAAATTTCGAAAAGAAAAACTCCTACTTCTTTGGCTCAAAAGGGTTGACGAGGGATTATCTTCCTTATAACTCCAGTGTTTAGGGATTGAAACAATGCCTATACCTCATCAGCGGGGTCTGTTCAAAAGCATACTGTAGATCGTGGTATCGTTTTCGTCATCCTCCCTCAAGAGGCTTAGAATTATTAATGGAGAGTTGACATCAGAAAAAATATGAAAATAATTTGCATATAGTGAATACGAATATATTGCTTCAAAACAGACATATGCAATGCATTAATGAAGTAACAACGTTTACCATGAATAAATGTTTAAACAATCAAAGACAACACAACTTGAACATTCAAATGAACAAAAGTTTTCTAGTCTCAGGGCTTGTCACTTCAAATGGTGAGCCTTGGAGGGATGGTAGAAAAACTCAGCCTGACCATCTTGTGTGAACTCCAATGCTCCTTCATCAATCAGGTCCTGGATCTTGTTCTTCAGAGCCCAACACTCATTTGTATCATGTCCTGGACTGGCAGAGTGGTAGGCACACCTTTTGTTGGGATCATAGATAGGAGATGCTGTGTTGGGGTTCCGGGGATGAGCCCTTAATGTGATCAGATTCAACCTCAGCAGGCGTTATAAAGCTTGAAACAGCGACATGTTGAGCTGGGTGAATTGCCTCCTGGGCTTGTCTGGCTGAAGCTGGTGAAGTTGCTGCTGAGTTGGTGACCCTGAAGCCACTTGAGGAGCTCTCCCCTTACCTCCTTGTTTCAAAGGTGGCTGAACGATGACTGGCTCTTTACCCTTAGACGTTTGCCCCAGTCGGTTATTCTGAAGCAGTTGGTTGATGAGAACTCCGAGCTCTTCTTGTCTTTGAGCTAAACCTTGGATGATAGTCACTTGCCCCAGCATCTGGGCTCTCATTGCATCCACTTCAGCTTCCAGATGTTTCAGCCGTTCGTCCTCAGCGCTGTTCCTGACCAAAGTCTCCATGAGAAGTGTCCTTAGTTCCTCTTTCCCCTTGAATAGATTCAGGAGGATTTCCCTGAACCGAGTCTCTTGAGCAAGAAGGTCCTGGTTATCTTGTTGGGAAGCCATTGCTGAAATAAACAGCGAGAAAGGTAAGTGACCTGTCAGAAGGGTACCTGTTATGCAATGATGTGTATGTATGCATGCAATGTTTTCAAGGACCTCGCGGGATAAACAAGAAAATTTGTTAGAATTTGGGTCCGGTAGCTTGATTTAAGGAGCTGCATATTATTGAGAGTCCTTTTTCAAAGGGTCAAAGGCTCACCATATCCAGTGGGTCATAACCCCTGACAACCTTGGCTTGGAGGAAAATAAATCCCCTTTGCCCCTTGCTAGACATTCTGGTTCATCATGACCTGCATCACAAGCCCTTGAGATCCTTGAAATGGGTTAGCCCTTATGAAGGATGCATGCAATGGTATGATGTCATGATGCATGGGGTAATGTGGGTAAACCCTGTTATGAGTCCCAATTAAGGAATGTAAATAAAGCCTGCAAGAAACTTAGTACACCCTGTTATGAGTCCCACTTAAGGACTACAAACAAAACCTGCAAGAAAACTCAAGTGTCATACAACAAGCATGCAAATAGTCAAGTACGAAGGCACACAAGTCACACAAAAGGAACCCTTAAAGTTTAGGCCAGCATGGGGTCTGGGTATTACCCTCTTGAAGTTGGTGGGCTCAACCTGTCCTATTAGAAGTAACCGGGTTCTAAGGGTCCCAATATAACTGGATTGCTTTCATTGTTCATCGTTTCGATTTAGCCACTGAACTGGCGACCGAAATATTCCAGGAAAGCAACCCTCAATTGAGTGTAGTATCGAGTATCAACCAACCTCGGACTGCACCAAAGTCAGTTATCTCACTACCCTAAAGAGGCCAAGATGGTTCAATTAAGGTTCCTAAGGTCAGTTGATGCTTCACGACACCACGCGGAGGCCCCGTACTCTCCTTGACTGAACTCAAGGGTTACCGGTACACACCAAAGTGCCACATCAACGTAGCAGACTGTTTCAACCATGTCGGTATACCCCGCACAGTTCCCTCACAACCTTGTTGCTACTTTTTAAGAAGGTATCCCCAGATCCGGGTTTAGGATCTATAGAACTCCCAAGACAGTACCCACAATAATAAAGCAAACAATTCAGACATTTGAAAACACAAGTGATCTTAGTCCTAAGGTACACCTCACTTTAAAGTAGTCCCCAGCAGAGTCTCCAGTTCTGTGATCGGTGGATCTGGAACTGACTGTTTAACGCTGGTTCGCGAAATGTCGTGGAAGCAAGAGTCGCCACCGTCTTTTATTTTCTCCAACATGGAAAGGACAAAAGCACAGAAAAATTCCTTATAGAGATTGCTCTCGGTTCGGGAGGTAGATTATAGAAAGGGAAGGTGTTAGCACCCTTTCTATCCATGGTTATCCATGGGCTCTTAGATACTTGCTCATTTGTGTTTTCAAAATGGTTTGTTTGCTTTTCAATTGTGGGTTTTTAAAAGTTTCTTTGAAAATTTCAGTTCGACTCTTGTATCGGTCCTCAAGAGTGTTTGAAAAATTGCTTTCGAAAGCTTTTTGAAAAGGTGTCGGTGTGAAAAGTATTTTTGAATTTGTTTTTGAAATTAGAGCAAGTATCTAGAGTCGTCTACCTACCCTAAGGAATTCGTCTGTGTAAATGTCCTTAAAGTAGTGCCATCCCACCATTGAGAGGTAGGTAGCACCACCGTTGGAGGTGTTCGGGTCAATTCGAGGGTTCGGGACATGGTGATCACCGGAGTAATAGGAAGACACCTTAGAAGCTACCCTCATGCCAGGTTCCTGGATCATGAGGACTTACTAAAACATCCTCTACTCGACGATCACCTTTCGAGGGGCAAGGCAACAATGAGGCGTACCCTAAGGGTGGTGTGTGACTTGTGTGTCATTTTTCAGATATTTTTGTCTTGTCATGTATTGGTGGTCTACGCGTTGCTTTTATTTTTGACATTCATTCTTTCATGCAGTTTAATTAACAGTTTAAAAGTTGCGAGAAATATAAAGGTCCTACGCTATTACAAAGGCGCGGGTCCACATCGCCAAATTTAATCCAGGACCCGATTTGAAATAAAATAAAGTGCGGAAAAGAAACACCCTAATTATTCTATTACACGGCTTTGGGAGAATTACATGAAAATTATAAGAAAGGAAATAAATGCGCGAAACGAACTGATAATTGAAAGCGAGGGCGTTGGACCATTTTTAATGAAATTAAAATTACGATTAACAAATTAATTAAATTAAAATAAAAAGAAAAGATTTTTTGGAGTTTTTTGTATTTATGGATTTTTAATAAGAATTAATAGAATTTAAAACCTAATTCTAGCTATTTTTAATTATTAAAAAAAACATGTTAAAGTTAAACCTAGAATTAACCTAATTATTTAATACAATTTTATTTACAAAAAATAATAATTAATAATTAGTGATGAAAAGGAAAAAAAAGATAAAGATAATTAAAACCTAATTCTACAAATTTTTTAAGTTTATTAAGAAAATGTTAAAATTAATCCTAGAATTTAAAAACTAAATTAATTAATAACATTTATTTACAAAATAATATTTAAATAAAATATATTTATCATTTTGTCTTTCTGATTTTTTTATTATTTTTATGTTGTGAAAATAAATTAATTTAAAGAATTATATAAAAATTAAACAAAACAAATAAAAATAGAAAAAAGCAAACCAAATGGGGTGTTGTCCCCAAACTGGAGGTATGATTCAGCAATTCTGGCCCATTGAAACCCTGGCCCTTTTGACTTTTCCTGGAAGCGTGTGGCATGTTTGACTGAGACGTTCCATAGACCTTGAATCCTGGCTTTTGATTTGATCTTAGTGGCCAGGTGGCACGCTTGGACATTGAGTGTATGTTGAACCTCTGGAAGCGAGCTACACAGGAGCATGGTTAGAAAAATAATATGGAATAAAGAAGGGGGACCTGGGATTCGAACCCAGGCCCCAATGCGTTATGAGACAACGCGTTAACCATCTGTACCATGTGCTTTCTTTGTAACATTAGTGGAAGGAAATAATTATAAGAAAAAAAGAGTTAGTGGCCTGAATAAATAAAATGCGCGCTAATCTTTGAATTGCCCATTCAGGTTGTGACACCTAAGCGTCTTCCTCCTTCGTTCTGCATTCGCCTGAAAAAAGAAAGCAAGATTGCGGGGGTTTTAAACCCCCACTATATGATGTATGAAAAAATAGCGAATAGAAATCTATTGATCATAAATTGATCGCGAGTTATGCATTGAATTCGTCTGAAGCTCCTGGTTTTAATGGTACAAGTCTCGTGTCTCAATTTTTCTTTAAACGTAAAGCCCCAAATTTGAACCTCTGTAACCCTAAAATGCTCCAATGGTGGATCCTCATATGATGCACGAAAACTCAATTAAAATATATGGTTAGCTTTAGAATGATCCACTGAATACAAATCAAACATTAAAAATTGCCAACAATGCATGACTTATGATACAAGAATATGAAAAAAAGCATGAACAGGACAAGATCGTTCTACCAATTTCCTACGTTAGGGACAATGGTTTTGATCAGTATACGTTCCTTGAAGCCTCAGGAATGCAATGGGATAGTTATTTGGCCTTGAAACGCCTTAGAATCGTGGTTTCAGTTTTTGAATTTTCTTGAAAAAGTGCAAAGTTGTTTATGAAGTGTGGCGCAGCTTCGAGAGCCTTTGCACTAGGGTTTTGATCAGTCTTATATGAGTGATGGATTAGGGTTGAAAAATATGTCCAAAACCTTTTGCATTGATGGAATGAATATTTGATTTTCATGCATATTTTTCAAATCTTTTTCCATGTGATTTTGATGTCAATCATGGCCAAACCTTCCAATTTTGATTATGCATGAATCTTGAGCCTTTAAGGAGAGTTTATTCTGCACAAAAAGATTTGAAAACTTTATTTTAGTATTTTTGTCATATTTTATTTTATTGAATGAATTAATAGTAATTAAAAATTCAAATAAATAAATAAAAATGATGAAATAAATCCCCTTTGGGCCAAATGGTCGTGCATATGCTTTGGATGATGAATCTTGGAAGAAAATGTGGCCCAATAGCAATTTTAAGGCATTTGAAGCAAAGTTGACTTTTCAAAATTCCCAAAATTTCCCAACTTCCACAAGGCATATCTTGCTCAATTTTTAAGCTTTGATCATGTTCTTGGACATTTTGGAAAGGTATTGAAGTCCTCTAACCAATGCCTTTGGTCCCATGTCATTTTGATTTACCAATATCAAGTTATGGTCTTTGACTTAAAGTCCCTTTTTGTTGACTTTTGAAAATGACCTATAATGTTGAAATTGATAACTTTTTGTGAGAGCATTTCTTGGACTTGAAGTGTGAAGAGGAGTTGTAGGAAATGTCTTTCTCTTCAAAATGAGCTTTGGATGGAATTTTTCTGATAATCCATTTGGAAGTTATGCCTTGGTCAAGTTACAGTTGACTTTTTCAACTGTCCAAATATGGAAACTTTTGCATCTTGAGGCTTTTTGAGCCATACTTTGAGAATCATGATCAAGCATTGATCAAATGATGTTTGTGGCTTCAAAATAAGATGTTGACCAAAAATTTGAACTTTTTGACTGTCAAATGACCATTTTGCCCCTGCAGTTGACTGTAGGGCAATTAGGGTTTTTGACTGTGCAATTTTGTGTTGTAAGTCTTGAAACTTGGTATGATGATGCTTGACCATGTTTGTAGGCATGTGGGACTTGATTGGACCCTTGGAAACTTCATTTTCTTTGCCAGAACCAAAACCCTAGTTTTTGACTGTTAAGAGGCCCTTGAACTGTGCAACCCTTGGGGAGATTTTGAAGCATGCTCTTTGCCATTCTTGAAGAATATGGGAGGGCAAATTTTGGGGTACAACAATAACCAATATGGAAAGCGATAAAATGCAATGCAAACATATGCTCAGATAATCATGTATAAATGAATAAACTGAAAGCATAAAAATAAACAACCAAAGAAAAGAAAATAGGAGCTAGGAGCGACTTCGGGATGGACCATCAATTTGGTCGATCTATCCTGAGTGAAGTCGCCAGTTGAAACAAATGTCTGAACAAATCATCGAGATGAAATCAATGAAGTCATCATCGAACATTTTTTATTCCCCGGGAAGGGAAAGGTAAACATCGACTAAACCTGAGAAGAGTGAAATCAAGGTCAAATGAACGAGAGATCGGGTAAGGGAGTCTGTTATACGAGGGGAAGGTATTATCACCCCACACGCCCGTACTACTCTATAGTATCCTCTCTTGTTGTTCTAATCAAAGAGTGTGTTCGAATATATGCTTACGAGGTAAAGGAAAAATTCAAAGAGGGAATGCATTCAGAAGAAAACACGGGAAAAGAAGGAAATTTTACAAAGTTTCGCTCGACTGAGCCCCGTGACCAGGTGCCTACATATCCTTTTTAAGAAATCCGAGCGTCATAGTTCGGATCACAAGTTTTGATTTGTTTTGGGTTTTTAATGAACAATATTAATTTCTCCTTCTGTCGCAGCTCGACCTTTGGAGACACACACGTCAGAACAGAAGTGAATTAACATGTTCTTTTTGAAAAGTTTGAAAGAAAAGGAAAGGCCCGGAGGCGAAAAGAGTTTTCATTGGTTGATCTTTTTTACTTTTAAGAAGGAGTTGAAAATTTTTAGATGTTTTATGATTTTCCAAGAAAACGGTTTTATTTTTAAGGATGCAAAAAGAAAGAAAAATATCTAAGGGAGACTATCTAGTTTTATCCCTAATGTTATCATACAATGATTGATCCTAAGGTTAAGTATTGAAAGGGAAATCTCTACCCTATGTTAGCATGCATGAATTACAATCCTAATGTCTATCTCAAATTTCCGCCAAAGGATGAATTGAGAAGTCCTATGGGAGCATAGCAAAGGTTCACAACCTAAACTTATGACTATCTCGAATCACCACCAAAGGGTGAATCAAGAGCTCCTAAGGGAACATGCAAAAGGTTCACAACCTAATAAAACATGTACACGAGGATGGAAAGCGAGTAATCAACAAGCTAAAGATAGCACACACAAGGGAAATCCCTACCTAAGTTAGCATACTTAAATCCTAAGGTAAAGATAACTATCCTATAAGGAATATGCAAAGATCAATGTCGTTATCACAATTCTAATTGGGTGACATCAACAATCATTAACAAAGGAAAATGATAAAATCCTAAGGGGAGCATGCAAATATCGAAGTCGTTATCTAAGTTCTAATTGATGGACATCATCGATCGTCAAAATAAATAAGCCATGAAATCCTATGGGGAGCATGTAAAGATCGAGGTCATTTTCTCAATTGAGTGACATCATTGATCGTCAACAAAGGAGGCAACACAAGCACAAACACAAGTAGAAAATAAGTGTGGAATGCCTGCTACAGGTTTTAATTAGTGACTTCAAGCGCATGCTATTTATCTCCTACTTCTCATGATATCTAGAAAGCAGTAAAGTCCGGAAAGATAAACCAGAATCAGAATGATACCAAACGAACAAGAGTTCGTAGTACAGCGAGCAAAGCAGAGAAACTCGGAAAACTTCAAGTAAGCTTCACCAAGCAACAGAAAAGAGTCAAAAATCAAATGCTTGGAATAAGTGTCTAAGCGTCATCAATATGAAAATAAATCACAATCGGAATCTCAAGCATATTCGCATATTGCTCAAAAAACCTGCATAAGACTCGGACCTCAACAAGTAAAGGTGAATCATAAACTCTTAGCAACAAAATGATTACCGAACATAACCCATAATATAAAATTCTAACCCATAATTTTAAAAAGAAATCATAGAAAAAATTCTATTATATTCTAATATTTTTGTTACTTTTTTATTGTCTTTTTATTATTTCTATCATTATTTTTTATTAGAAAAATTTGATAAAAGGAGAATTAAAGAAAAATCTAAAAAAACTATGAACATAGGGTGTGAACCAGAATCAGGGTGGTGAGTAGAAAACTGGCGCTAAGGCCCATCAGGAGATTCAGAGAAATCCTTTTTTGTTTGAGCTTTCTTTCTGTTACAAAAATGGGTATTTGGGTTTATGAGGGGGTGCAGGTATCGATCCCATTCCATTCATGATAACACGATACCTCTCCCAAGCTTTAATGGCGTCCTGTTCTGCCTCCTTCCTTGAACTGTCACCTCCACTCTTTCGTAGTCTCTTCTCCATTCTCACCTTCTCTGATTTTCTGCTCCACCGTGAAAGCCACACAAAACCGCGATGTTCATCACCTTAGTCACCTCTCATCTTTGTCACGCTCCAAATTTTTCAATGAATCAGGAACAAAACCTAGAACTCTCACCAATGGAAATAGGAGGCTATGGTGCGAGATATTGATCTAAGGCCTCATAGGAAGCGTTCATGAAAATCCATGAGGCATTGAAGCATGAAAAATTATGAAAATTTATGAACGGACCAACCTGCGAGATGAAGAGTTAGCTCAGAGTTCGCTACACTTTGATAGCTTCTCCTCGCGGATTTAACCCTCTGAGTTGTGCTCCCAATCAAGAAGTAAAGGATCATGTAAGAATCTCTCTTAATTTCCCTGTGTGACCTCTTCTTCCTCTCAAAACTCTTCTTCCATGTATTTGTGAAAATCACGTTTCTGCTTGTGATTTCTTATGTGTGTTGTTGGTGTTACAGATTGTTGAAGAAGATGCTTGAATATGATGGTTACAGATGGTGTTTTTATTTATTTATTGGTGATTGTTGCAGGTTCATACACGTGATAAAGATTGATGTTAGTGTTTGTTGAAATTACAGCGAAAGTGGTGATATGCGATTCACAGATGAACTATGAAGGTGATTCAAAGAAAGAATGCTATGAGATTCAATGATTCTTGTTGGTGATGATGATTGCAGAGAAATGGAAGATTTTCGAGAAAAAGGAGAAGGATTGGAAGTTTTTTCTGGTTTTTCTGGTGATGAAAGATGAGGAAGAAAAGGGAGAGTGAGGAGGTGAATTGAGAGAAGGATGAAGATGATGATTCTTCTTGTGTGATTCTCCCTAAAGTGAAGAATGAAGATGAGAGGAGAAGAACAAGAGAGATTTTCAGAGATGAAGATTGAAGAGGGAGAGAGCTTTTTTCATATATTTTTGGGGATTCTTCTCAATAGTGAAGAATCCTTCTCTTCAGTGGTGAGCTTCTGTTTTATTGTATCTATTGAAAGTTTGTTAGGGATTGAAGTCATCTGAGCCTTTGATTTCTGATTTTCTGTTATGGAATAGATGGATAAGATGAGAGCAATTAGTAGGTTAGAAAATGGTTATTGTGATACGGTGGGAGAACTGACTTGGGATTTTGCGTTTGTGTTTGCAAATGTTTCGGTTTAGCAAGAGTCGCCACCGACTTTTTATTTTATCCTAAGGAAAGGTCAAAAAGCACAGGAAAGACCTTTGAGATGTTTTCTTGGGTTCGGGGAGCAGATTATAGAAAGGGAAGGTATTAGCATCCTTTCTATCCATGGTTATCCATGGGCTCTTAGTTACTTTCTTAGATCACTTGCTTTGCTTTTCAATTGTTTGAAATGGTGCTTTATGTGTGGTTTCGAAAGATGTTTTGAAAAGAGGCCATCGTTCTGGAGACCTTTGTAATGATTCTTGTTTGAATGTATACAAATGTGTTTTTGTCTTTTGAAAATTTTTCAATGTTTGAAAGTAGGGTTTTGAAATTGTGTTGTGAAGTGTGTTTTGAAGATAGCAAGGATGTTTTTGCAAGTTTTGATCAAGTAACTAAGAGTTGTCTACCCTATTTTACTCAAAGATCTTTCTTATGTTTTTAACCCTTTTAAAATTATTGTTTCACCATTGTATTTGGCGAACAACCTTGTGTTAGGATGTTAAACGGGACAGGCACGGGTCATCGTATAGACCATGATAACAACTGTGTCAAGTATTTTAGCAATTTTCTTGAGGGACTTGATCATTTTGTTTAGGCAACTCAGATAGCGTCATCTGGGGACTATGATCTTTATTTTGTTTTTGTTTTGCCAAAGTACTTGACATGCATATCATGGCCCATTTTTGAAGGCAACAAGTGGATTGAAACCATAGGGGGGCAAGTGTGCATTATGTTTGTTTTTCATGCATTTTTATCTTTGATTAGGTCAAACTATTTGTTAATTTGATTTCGCATACAAACCCTAAGTCTAACCATGGCATAATTGAAAGCATTTAAAGGTGCGAGAATTTAAATTCTACACTATTACAACATGATATAGGGAGGGGGTACAAATTTAAATTGGGGATTATTTTGACAAGAAATTAAATTCTAAATTATTACAACCAAATTGAATGTATAAGGCATAACAATTAAATGTACAATATTTAAATAAATACAATAAATAAATATTAAATAAAGTGTATTATGCAAAAAAGTTTTTATGTATGTAAAAAGTATTTTTTTATGTGAAATGTAAATAAATAAAAAGTCAATTTCCCTTTTCTTTGTTTTTTAGGGCAAAAACCCTAATTTCTTAAATAAATAGTATTATTTATTATTTATATACAATAATGTATAATTTGTACAAAAATAGAAGTATATTGAAGAAAAGGTATTTTTAGTATAAAATATTAATAAAAATATAAATATATTATTTTTTGGGTTTTTCTTGTTCTAATTATTTAATAACATATAGTATATATATGTATATATATATATATATATATATATATATATATATATATATATATATATATATATATATATATATATATATATATATATATATATATATATATATATATATATATATATATATATATATATATATATATATATATATATATATATATATATATATATATATATATATATATATATATATATATATATATATATATTAAGTGTATAAAAAATAAAATAAATTATTTACAAAATGTATATATTTTAAGAAAATATTTTCAAATGTATATAACAATAAAATAAATTATTTAAGTATTATTTGTATTATTTTTAAGCTTTAACAAAAGAATATAAAATATTTAAACATGTTTACATTAGGAAAAATTAGAATAAAATATCTAATAAATGAAAAAAAATGTGAAAATATTTTTAGAATATTTTTTATGCTTGAAAATAAAATATCAAAGTCAGAGAAAAAAATAAAAATGAAAAAATGATAAATATACAAGAAATGGGTCAGGGGGTGTGAAAATGAAAAAAGGGGTGTGAAAAGCAGGAAGTAGTCAGGCCCAACCCAGCTACTTCATCTTCTTCCTCTGTCAACACAAATGTGCGCCTAGCTCAGTTCAAACCTGTATCTCCTGATTCCTTGCTTTTTTGACAAAACTCATAACATGAAACTTGTAGAGCATCAAACAACGAATTTAACCATATAAAAAACCTAAGCTAACTCTCAAAGACCAGAGAGAATTTCTCTGGCCCTAATTCTTAACCTAGTTTTTTCAAAAAGTTCATGAATAAAATTCTCCTAGCACGATTAATATAAATGAAAACTAAGCACATGTATGGTTTCAGGGCTATGAATACGACATCTTTCATTCACAAACCTAAGTCTAACTATTCCTAAATAGGGAGATAGAAGTTCATGATATACCTGTTTCAGTTGAGCTCGAGCTGGACAATGCATCAACTTCCAAGGGTGCTTGAGTTTTTTTGAGCTTGCCTGATGTCCATTGAAGCTTTCCCAATGCTTGGCTTGTTTTGAAGTAGCCTGAGTCGTGCTACAGAACTCAACCTGCAAAGCTTCCAAACAAAAATGTCAATGTGTTAATGGAGTTACAGTTGGCAATGGAGGTCTGGAATAGTTTAGGTGAGTTGAATGGAAGGTATTGGAACAAGTTTGAGGCAAAACACACGAGGGAAAGTGGAGATGGAGGTGGTTCTGCAGGGCTTGCCCTGTTTTTGAAGAAAAATGGTGATTTTGTGTACAAGGAGGTTTGAGTGGTGAAGAGCTCGTGTTTCTGGCTTGCTAGGGTGTATGAAACTTGTTTGACAACTTTGTTTTAGTTGGTTTTATCAGATGTGTAAGATGCCTTGTGTTTGACAAGTTTTTCTTCTTCTTGAAGCAAGAGAGTGGAAGTGAGGTTATAGACTTGTACATGCCATCTTAACACCCTGCATACAAACCTCTTGGCTCCTCTAATTAGTAGATTTTGTTTGCAGCATAAGATATGGTTCAAGGCTCTAGGATGCTCTTTTGACATAAAGCAAAGTTCAAGCAAAAATGACAATGTTGCTTTTTCCATTTAAGGCTTAATCTAGTGTACAATACCCTAATGACCAAGACAATGCCTTGGCTCAATGGATTTGCATTAAATTATGGAGTAAAAACTGGTTTAGAGGCATGTAATTTTGAACCAAGCTAGCTAGATCAGATTTGGCAAGTGGTATGAACATGTATTGGCCATGGTTGCCAAGTGAGTTTTTGCCAACTTTAGGCATTCGATTCTCCCTAACCACAAAGGTGTTTGAGGAGTTCTTAGACAATTTGGAAAGCTTGCAACATGTAATACAATCCATATTTGAAATGCAACTTTAAAATCCAAGTGGAACTATGTTAAAAATGGCCAAGAAGATGGGTCAAAATCCTGCCTAAACTAGGGCAAAAATTTTCTAAGTTAAAAGTTTTAGGTACCCTTGTTCCAAAAATCATAACTTGAGATCCAAGCTTCTTTTGAGAAAACATTGTGATTCAAAGTTGTATACTTTGTGATGGACTACAACTTTCATGTTGTAAGTTTTGTTTGAATCCATTTGCATCTTGGTGAAAAAATGGGACAAAGTTAGGAAAAAATAAGAAAATTTTGTAACTTGGAAAAATTCTAAGTTATGAAAATTTTCCATTTTAAACCCTAATTTTCATTTTTGGGTTTCTTGATGAACAAGTTTCATAATTTGACATGTCTTGATGAAAAATGACCCTTGGCACTTGATTTTGACCAAAAAGTCAAAGTTTGACTTTTTAGTGTACAGTCAAATTTTGATCAGTTGACTGAAAAATTCATCTCTCAATCCTGTGCATTTGAGATCTTTTGAACTTGTTGAATGGGTCAAGATAATATCTTTGAGTACTTGAGTCCATGGTTGAGCTTGATTTGCCACTGGCTAGGTCAAACAGTCAAAAATTGCCTTTGTAAAAGGCAAAACCCTAAAATGACCATTTTGCCTTTTTGATGATCTGATCAAATTTCTTGTGTAATTGTGATCCAAACTTGATAAAATGGTTCATATGAGTTCATAATGTTGATGTGGGTCAAATTTCATGAGGTTTGACTGTCAATTGGCCACAGTTGACTTTTTCCCCAACACAGCTGATTTCTAGGTCAACTGTCCAATTGACTGGGCAAAAATTTGAATCAAGGCTTGAAACTTGGTATGGACAAACTTGTGGGTCCAACATGGAGTATGAAAGTCATTTTGGGCATTGTAGGTCAAGACATCTTTGTGCAAACTCAAACCCTAATTTAGGTCAACAGTGCATGGAGGTGTCTTGAGCAGAGCAAACCCTAGCTTGATCTTGAGTCCCAAGAGTCTTGTGATGAGAAATGTTGATGAAATGAGAGGGGAAATTTTGGGGTACAACAATTATGTTTATTAGTGAATCCAGTTATGGTTATGTTGAGTTGTCAATGAACCAAGGTTTTGAATTCTGATTATTTCCTATAATTTTTCTATTGTTATTTGAACTAATGCAAAACTAGTTTACATTGTGACAAAGTTTTTTACAGTTCCAACCTTTCCTCTTTAAGTTTCTGAATTTAAACTGGGGGCATGGTTACAAATTGATTTTCGGTTTTCTTCTTTATAATTTAAATTCTGACTTAATGAAATCTCTCTTTTTTTGATATATAACTTCTGATTTTCTGAACGGCATTGGCTGAACTGGTTTTCCATTATCGAATCGAGTGAAACCAGCTTTTTTTGTGATCTTCTTCTAGTTTTTTTCGAGACTGATGTAGGACAGTTTCTTCATGATTGCAGGGTAATGGTTATGCATGTGCAACTAGTTCTGTGGCATGAAGAAATTGAGGCATGAAGGATTTTGAAGTTTAGCATGGAGTTTCTTGTTGAAGACTAGCTTTAGGTTTATTTTACATATGGTTTTCCACGTTAATTTCTTGTAACATTGCTTTGAGCTCATAACAATTTTGAAATTGTAATGGATTTCTTTTCCCTTATAAATCTCCTCATTTGAATTTTCAAATTATTTTCTCAAATTTTAAATGATCATTAATGCAATATAGTGATCCTTGTTACTTGAACCTTGAATGTAGTATCTTGTGATGTAAATGTATCTTGGAAATTTGAATTTGGATTTGAATCCCTCTTTTGAACCAACTTGGGGCATGTATTCAATCAAGTAATATCTTACCACTTTGCACCATATTTGAATCTCTTTTGGATTGATTTGCAACAATTGAAAATCCCTCATTTTTTACCAAATCAAAATCCATCTTGAATGATGTTTGCACATGTCAGACAAGTACATACTTAGTAGCTTGAAATGGCATAACGTGTTCCTTATCCTTAACAAAAGCTTGAACATTTGATCTTGAATTCGAAAAGAACTTGAAATGTGATCGGTCACCCTTTCTACTTCTTTTTCGTCACTCATTCGGTGCAAATTCATCAAATCTGTAACACTTTAGTATGTCTTTTTATCATTTTGTTTAAGTTATTTTATATTTTGCAAATTTATCTTTGTATGGTTTTTATTTGACTTTTATGCCTTCTATATGCTTTTGATGGTTTGGTTTGTTAGTTGTTTGTAATCTCAGGTCCAGGTAAAGACCTTCAGAAAATATTTGCAAAGGCGAAGAAAATACAGAAGTGCAGGGGCCCTAACACTGCCACCCCGTGTCACCTGACATGGGTCGTGTCAGGAGAAGAGGAGAACATGTGCATTGACACCAGCAAAAGGGGGACATGGGCACCCGTGTCACACGACATGGCCCGTGTCAATTCAGCTGAACATCAAAGGGTGTAAAGGATGTCACTGGCTTTGACACGGGTGCCTGTATTCGGTGACACGACCCATGTCAGCTTAGGCGCTAGAATTTCCAATTTTTGGAATTTTTAAGTGTTTGGAGCATTAAGGGTATTCTGGACCTTTGGCACTACGGAGAGATAACCTAATACTATAAAGACCTAATTGAGAGAAAGAAAGAAGGACGTTTTGAACGACTGGAGAATTTACACAATGGAAGAGTGGAGATTCAAGAGCTTGGGAAACGGAGAATCCTTCATGCGCGATAGCAATTGGAGATCGATGAATCCATAATTCTTGTAATATCTAAATCTATGTGTATTGTTTTTGTTTTGAACATTATGAGAGGCTAAAACCCTCAATGCTAGGGGGTGTCCCTGATTTGTCATGATAAGAATACTGATCTCTTTGTTTGATTCAACACAATAGTTCTTCTGCATTAATTTTATTGTTTAGAATAATTTAGCGTTTTTCCTTATCGGACTAATAGGGTTTCACTTTTCTTGACACAGCAGAACTGGACAGTCGCTTTCAGTATTTCTAAACAATAATATTATAGCAAGTTTCACCTAAGACTGGGGAAATCCTATAATAACCAGTACATTTCTTGATAATCACATGCTTGGCTTTATCACTAATTTGAATAGTCCTTGAAATTAGGGTAGAAGATCAAAGGTTTTTTCACTAAGGACTTAGGGAAAGACACACTTAAGAACTGATAATTGATTTAATGAACTTTTTGAAAAGATAAAAGAGTAGAAGTTATGTTATGGAAAATCATACATTCACCCCTTGCATATTTTAATTAAACAGTCAAAAGTCATATTTTACTTTTTGTTCTTTTACACGTGTGCAAGGATTTATCCAACCAAACTAACACGATAGTTTTTGTTCAATTGAATTAATAATAAGACTCAGTATTTGCTACGCAATCCTCGTGATTGATACTTAGAGTAAAACCCATTATTACTACATTGGTAAAAATAGTACATTTGTTATTTTTCCGATCAAAATGATCATGAAATCATTGAACATTGAATTTTAAATTTCCATGACATATGAACTTGAAACAACCGAGTTGCTTGGTGTGATACGGTGGCAGAACCAACTGTTTAATACTGGTTTGCATTTTTCATTTTTTGTTTGCAAAATGTCGCGGTAAGCAAGAGTCGCCACCGACTTTTATTTCATCCAACCGGAAAGGGAAAAAGTACAGAAAAAAAATACTTTTTCGAGATTTTGAGTACGGGGGGTAGATTATAGAAAGGGAAGGTGTTAGCACCCTTTCTATCCATGGTTTTCCATGGGCTCTTAGGTACTTGCTCATTTTGAAATTACTTGTGTGTGCTTGTTTTGAAAAGTTTTGTTTTACTTCGTGTTAACCCTTGTTTCTATCCTCAAGAGTGTGACGAAGTGGTTTTGAAAATTTGTTTGAAAAGTGTAAGTCTGAAAAGTTTTGATTTGAGCAGGTACCTACTAGCATCTACTTACTCGAAAAAAGATCGTTTCTATTCTTGTTTCCTTTAGACAACGCTATCCCACTATTGAGAAATAGGTAGAACCGTCATTGGAATTTGTAAGGGTCAATTCGAAACGGGCGTACGGTCACTAAAGCAATGTTAGGATACTTTAGTAATAACCCTAGAGTCTTAAGATCTTTCGAGGCAACATTTCTGAGGCAACATTTCCGAGGCAACATTCAAATGGTACAATTTGATCTTTTAGACTGGAGGGCCACCACTAAGACACCCTATGCTTAATGATCATTTACCTAAGGCAACCGAAGTGAGAGTATACCCTAAGAGTGAATATGTGCGAGTGATTTGTTTCAGTTCTTTATCTTTGCACATTAGGGTTTTTTAACCATTTTAATTTTTGTCATGCATTCTTGCCATACAATCCTATTAGCATACATCTAGACAGTTAAATATTTGTAGGAATTAAAAATGCGAGAAAATAAACCTACGCTATTACAAGGCTTCGGGGAGGGGGATTAATCACATAACCAAAAATCGGGGATTTAAACAGTAAATAAAAACCCTACATTAACTATTACAAACCAGTGAGCAGTTGCAAAATAATGGCAAAATAATCAATAAGCGCGCGGCGAATTAAATGCGAGAACCATTACAAAGAGATTTTTTAAAAACACTTTCAAAGCCCACACCACAAGCACACTGTCAAACAAAAGCAAGTGATCTAAACGAGTAACTAAGAGCCCATGGAAAACCATGGATGAAAAGGGTGCTAATACCTTACCTTTTCATAATCTACCCCCCCGAACCCGAGAAATAATCTCGAAAGGTCTTTCCTGTGCTTTTTTACCTTTCCTTTTGGATAAAAGAAAAGTAAGTGGCGACTCTTGCTATCCGCACAAATGCGATCGAAACGCAAAACAAACATCAAGTCAGTTCTCCCACCGTATCACAGTAGCACTTAGTAACCCTTCAGTCGTACACTTTCGTTTAAGCCTCTCTTTTTCATCCACCTCACGGTCATTTTGAATATGTTGATTTTTAAAATCAAGCTCTTGTTGTAACTGATTCTTCTCATGAAAAAGATCATAAAGGTTATATTCTAACCCCTCATTTTCTATTTGGTCTTGCTCAAGGGCATCCCTTAGTTATTACACTTCTTCTATCGATATTGGCAGAGGATCCGATACATCTGGATTATATGTAGGATCAATATTGAATGGTAGTTTGTCGACTCATACCCTATCCGAAACCCATTGAGTATTGGGCTCTCTTACCACGATATTTTTCCTACCAAATTCAGCTCCTTTTTTATGAAATTTTCCCCATGCTTGGATGACTCTTGAGTAACTCAGGGTTACTTCTACCCATATCATGAAGGACCAATTATTGAAGTTGCTCGTCGGAAGGTTTATCTCTTAAAGGGTACCCAAGTTGATGTAAAGCCAAAGTGAGATTGTAATTAATTCATCCTCTTGTCCCAATTAAAGGAACATTTTGGAACTCTCCACAACTATAGACAATTTCTTCTATGTTTAATTTTCTAGCATACCACAAGACAAAATCAGCACTAAGAGCCCTCAACTTTTGAGACCATTCATTCTTGGTCAAAACCTTGACCATATAAATTTCTTTGTAGAGATGAGTAATTAGTCAAAAGTACAATAGAGGGATACAACAAAGTAGCACACATCTCCCTTTTTCATAACAGGTATGAAGGGAGTAATACACATCAGCAAGTAAAGTAGGAGTAGGATCAGCATTTAATACTTTTACAGGCCAAAATACATTAATGGTTGCAGAATCTATATAGTCCACCGTATTTGGAAACATAATCAAACCAAAGATAAGCAAAGCCAAAAAATCTCCATAAATATTACATTCTTTCTTATCAGCAAAATAAAGAGCCTTAGATTTTAAGTACTGTGTTTTGATACCTCGTACTTCGCCATCCTTTTTGTAGTTCAGCACTAGGCCAATGAAGGGTATCCCTAATTCTTTATCCAAATCTAGGACTTTTATGGTATTCCTAATTCCTATGTAAGCTTTATCCTTGATTTGAGAGAATCTCACAATCCTATCAAATTCCTCCAAAGTAGGTGCCAATTGAAAATTTTGGAAAGTGAAACACCTTAGTGGAGGGTGTTGTACCCCAAAATTTTCCCTCTCATTTTATCAACATTTCTCATCACAAGACTCTTGGAACTCAAGACCAAGCTAGGGTTTGCTCTGCTCAAGACACCTCCTTGCACTGTTGACCTAAATTAGGGTTTGAGTTTGCACAGGGATATTTTGACCTACAATTCCCAAAGTGACTTTCATACTTCATGTTGGTCTCATAAGTTTGTCCATGCTAAGTTTCAAGCGTTGAATCAAATTTTTGCCCAGTCAATTGGACAGTTGACCTAGAAATCAGCTGTATTGGGGAAAAAGTCAAATGTGACCAATCTACAGTCAAACCTCATGAATTTTGACCCACATCAACATTATGAACTCATATGAACCATTTTATCAATTTTGGACCATAATTCCACAAGAAATTTGATCAGATCATCAAAAGGGCAAAATGGTCATTTTTAGGGTTTTGACTGTACAAGGGAAATTTTTGACTGTTTGACCTAGCCAATGGCAAATTAAGCTCAACCATGTGATCAAGGACTCAATGGCATCATCTTGACCTATTCAAAAAGTTCAAAAGATATCAAATGCATAGGATTGACAAATGAATTTTTCAGTCAACTGATCAAAATTTGACTGTACACTGAAAAGTCAAACTTTGACTTTTTGGTCAAAATCAAGTGCCAAGGGTCATTTTTCATCAAGATGTGTCAAATTATGAAACTTGTTCATCAAGAAACCCAAAAATGCAAATTAGGGTTTGAAATTGAAAATTTTCATAACTTAGAATTTTTCTAAGTTATGAAATTTTCTTAATTTTTCCTAACTTTGTCCCACATTTTCACCAAGATGCAAATGGATTCAAACAACACTTACAACATGAAAGTTGTAGTCCATCACAAATTCTACAACTTTTATTCACAAAGTTTTCTCAAAAGAAGCTTGGATCTCAAGTTATGATTTTTGGAACAAGGGTCCCTAAAACTTTTAACTTAGAGAAATTTTGCCCTAGTTTAGGCAAGATTTTGACCCATCTTCTTGGCCATTTTTCACATAGTTCCACTTGGAGTCTCAAGTTTCATTTTAAATATGGATTATAGTACATGTTTCAAGCTTTCCAAATTGTCCAAGAACTTCTAAAACACATTTGTGGTTAGGGATAATCGAATGCTTGAAGTTGGCAAAAACTCACTTTGTAACCATGGCCAATGCTGGTTCATACAAGTTGCAAAATCTGACCAAACTAGATTTGTACTTAATTACAGGTCTCTAAACCCTTCAACACTAAAAAATTGAATGCAAACACATTGGTTAGAGGCATTGTTCTGATCAAGGGAGCATTATACAATGAATAATTCCATTTTGGGCATAAAGATAACACTTCCATTTTCATAAAGCATAACTTTTGCAAAGTTGTTTCTCTTGAACCTTGGACCTCTTTCTTTGCAGCAAACAAGTTCCACAAACTTAGGCAAAGGTACAAGAAGCTTGTGCGTGCTTGGAGATAGCCTGTACAGGCCTATCTCATTTCATTTCACACTTTTCTTTCAAAACAAGTCAACTTGCCAAAAGGACATAACTTGCATATCTGATATAATCAACTTAAGCCAACATTTCAAACAAGCTTTGCACATCCCTTGAAGCCAGAAACACGATACATTCATCCATCAAACACCCTTGTACACAAAAACCACATTTTCTTGCAAAACAGGGCAGGCCCTGCAGAATCACTTCCATCTTCACATTGCCTCGTGCGTTTCGCCCCAAACCTGTTCCAATAGCTTTCATCAACTCACTAAAGCTATCCCAAAACTCCATTGACAACTGTAACTCCATTTACAGTGTTCACCATTTTCGTTTCAAGCTTATGCAGGTTGACTTCTAGAGGTTGATTCAGGGACATTCAATGCAAACTAAGCATTGGGAAAGGTCCAGGGAACATCAAGCAAGCTCAAAAGAACCTCAAGCCTCACTGAAAGTTGCAGCATTGTCCAACTCGAATCCAACTGAAACAGGTTTTTCATCAACTTCTATCTCTCTATTTAGGAACATTTAGCCTTAGGTTTGTGAATGAAAGATGTAGTACTCATTGCCCTGGAACCATACATATGCTCAGTTTTCATTTATATTAAGTGTGCTAGGAGAATTTCATCCATGAACATGCAGAAAAAGTAAGGTTAGATTTTAGGGCCAGAGAAATTCTCTCTGGTCTTTGAGAGTTAGATTCAATGCTTTATATGGTTAGATTCGTATTTAAATTCTCTACAAGTTTGATGTTGTGAGTTTTGGCAAAAGATCACGTTTCCAGGATGTTACAGTTTGAACATGGCGCGCCCGCGTTTGACAATGGCTGGAGGAAGAAGATGAAGGCCTTCTTGCTGGGCCTGGCCTTCTTGCTGCCTGCACCCCCATTTTGCTAAATGCACCCCCTGGCCCATTTTCTTTATATTTTTTCATTTTTTTTATTGTAATTTCATTTCTGACTTTATTATTTTATTTTCAAACATCAAAAATGCTTAAAAATATTTTCACATTTTTTTTACATTTATTAGTTATTTTGATTTTGATTTTTCTAACATAAAAACCATTTAAATACTTTATATTGTTTGTTTAAATTTAAAAAATAATGTAAATAATACTTTTATTTTCATTTCTTATTTTTATTCACATTGAAAATATTTTCTTGAATATATTTTATTTTTGTAAATATTTTATTTTATTTTTATACATATATATATATATATATATATATATATATATATATATATATATATATATATATATATATATATATATATATATATATATATATATATATATATATATATATATATATATATATATATATATATATATATATATATATATACTTTATTTTATTAAAAACATAGAATAAAAATACAAAAATAGTACATTTTTATTTTTATTGTATTTTTGTACTAAAAAATACTTTTTTTCAATATATTTTTATTTTTGTACATATTAATATATTTTTGTATATAAATAATATAATATATTATTTTCTTAAAAGAATTAGGGTTTACCTCTTAATTAAATAAAATCAAATTTTTATTTTAATTCTTTACACCTTTTTCACATTAAAAAATGCTTTACATATATAAACAAATAAAAATTTCTTTTTTTGCATAATACATTTTATTCTATATTTATTTATTTTGTTTATTTAAATAATTGTACATTTAAATATTATGCATTGTAAATTCAATTTGGTTGTAATAACTTAGGATTTAAATTTCTTGCAAAATAATCCCCTATTCAAAACTTGTACCCCCATCCCCATAATCATGTTGTAATAGCTTAGAATTTAAATTCTCGCACTTAATGCTTTCAATTATGCCATGATTAGAGAATTAGGGTTTGTATGCCAAAATTAAATTAACAAATAGTTTAACCTAATCAAAGACAAAATGCATGAAAATCAAGCACAATACACACTTGCACCCCTAGGGTTACAATCCACTTGTTGCCTTCAAAATGGGCCATGGTATGCATGTTAAGTACTTTGGCAAAACAAAAACAAAACAAAATATCATAGTCCCTCGATGACGCTATCTGAGTTGCCTAAATAAATGATCAAGTCCCTCAAGAAAATGGCCAAAAATACTTGACACAATTGCTATCATGGCTATACGATGACCCGTTCCCGTCCTGTTTAACATTCTAACGCAAGGTTGTTCACCAAATACAATGCTGAAACAACACTGTTAAAAGGGTTAAAAACATAAGAAAGATCTTTGAGTAAAATAGGGTAGATAGTTCTTAGTTACTTGATCAAAACTTGCAAAAACATCCTTGCTATTTTCAAACACACTTCACAACACAAATTCAAAATCCAACTTTCAAACATTGAAAACTTTTCAAAAGACAAAAACACCTTTGTATACATTCAAACAAGAATCACACACAAAGCACCATTTCAAACAATTGAAGAGCACCATTTAAAACAATTGAAAAGCAAAGCAAGTGATCTAAACAAGTAACTAAGAGCCCATGGATAACCATGGATAGAAAGGGTGCTAATACCTTCCCTTTCTATAATCTACTCCCTGAACCCAAGAAAACATCTCAAAGGTCTTTCCTGTGCTTTTTGACCTTTCCTTAGGATAAAATAAAAAGTCGGTGGCGACTCTTGCTAAACCGAAACATTTGCAAACACAAACGCAAAACCTCAAGTCAGTTCTCCCACCATATCACAGAACTGGCGACTCGGCTGGGGAGATTTTTAAAAGTGGAGTAACCTTAGGTCTTACATCACCTTTGCATGCTTATCTTGATTGCTTTGATTGCTTTACATTTGGTTCTCTTGTTTGGGCTTGAAATCCTCTACCCGGATTTGGGAAACATTCATAGGTAAATAGCAATACATTGTGGAAACTGTACGGGGTATACCGACATGGTTAAAGCAATAGCTATATTAGTGCGACATATTTGTGAGTACCGGTAGCCTTTGAGTCAATCTAAGAGAATACGGGGCTGCTGAGTGATGTCATGAAGCACTAATGAACTCTTAGAACCTTACTTGACCATCTTGGCCTTTTTTAGGGGTAGTGAGATGACCGGCTTTGGTGCAGTCCGAAGTTGGTAGATACTCGATACTACACTCATTAAGGGTTGTTTTCTTGGAATATTTTGGTCGCCAGTTAAGTGGTTAAACCAAAACAATGAACACAGAAAATAATCCTGTGATATTGAGCTCCTTAGAACCCGGTTACTATTCATAGGACAGGTTTGAGCCAACTAAACTCAAGAGGGTATTTACCTATGAAACCTCATGCAAGCCTGAAACTAGGATCTTGTGTGACTTGTTTGTACATGTGCTTGTGCATACATCATGAACATCATAAAACATCATATGCATCCACTAACCATTTCAAGGGTTTGGATCTTCATCTTTGTTCTTGTTTTGTAGGTCATGGAATCTCTTCACAGGAAAAAAATTCAAGTCAACCTTGTGAGAATCCCTCCTCAACTCAAGGAGCTTACTTCCAGGATTCCAGGGAATTCTCTCTTCAGTGAAAGACATGGTAGACTTCTCAACTTGATCAACTCCAACATTGAAGAAGACATGGTGAAAGTTCTCTTCCAGTTCTTTGACCCCCTACACCACTGTTTCACATTCCTTGATTACCAACTAGTACCTACTTTGGAGGAATTTTCTTAACTCCTGAGAATTCCTATTCTTCATCAACTACCCTACAACGGTACGGAAAAAGAACCAAAGCCTGAAGATGTTGCTCAAGCCTTACACTTGCAACCATCTGATATCAAAGGTCATTGGGAAACCAGAAGTGGTGTCAAGGGTTTCCTGGAAAAGTTCCTGTTTGAGAAGGCACAAGACTGCTGGAATTCTCTAGATCTACAAGCTTTTGAAGAGATTGTGGCACTCCTCATCTATGGGTTGGTCTTGTTCCCAAACCCTGATCAACTTATAGATGTGAATGCTGTCAAGATTTTCATATCTAGGAATCCTGTGCCTACATTGCTTGGAGACATCCTACACTCATTTTACACACGAACAATGAGGAAAAGAGGTGTTCTCATGTGCTGTACTCCTCTCCTAGCAAGGTGGTTTATTTCTCACCTTCCACAATCAGTTTTGAAGAATGAGCAGGGTTTAAGGTGGTTACAACGGTTGATGACCCTCACACATTCTGATGTTCATTGGTGTTCTTGGTCCAGAGAAAATGTCATAATCATTGATCGTTGTGGGGAATTCCCTAATGTCCCACTAATTGGAATTAGGGGAGGCATTACCTACAACCCCTGTTTAGCTTTAAGACAGTTTGGATATGCTCGAAGGGATGTCCCTCATGATATGCTGATTCCTGACTTGGTTTTTGACTTTGACAATGATGCGCAAGGACTTCGACAAAGGTTCATCAGAGCTTGGAGGATGCCCAATAAAGTGGATAGTAAGACAATGGGGCACAAGAATTCCACCCCCCTTGAGCCTTATCTCAAGTGGGTACGAACCCACGCCCAGAATCTTATGATGTCATAACCTTACATTCTCCCCGTGATCAAAGAGCCTGTTATGGAAGGAGAGGTTCCATACACCCTCCTACATCCTGACATGCCCACATCATTGGAAAAATTACAAAAGAGTTGGATCCAACTCAAAGAAGAACGGAATACTTTTGAAGCCAGCTTCTATGCCAGTGAGGAGAAGGTTTTGGAGCTTACCTGCCGACTTCATGAGGAGGAAACTCTCAACACTTACATCGCACTAAATAGGATGCGCAATGTATTTTTACATTAAGAATTTTGTAATATTTTTCCCATGGGGCACTTATGTACTAAGAAATTTCTTCTTAATATGACGTATGTTCTTTTTGTTTGCAACAAATTTGAATTTCTGAATCCTTGAATGCATTACATGAATAACATATCATTCATCATATGCATAAACAGGTCTTCACACCAGGTTTCCTTATCTTTCTGCTATTTATTTTAGCAAGATGGATTTGGAGCAGACGGTTAAGGATCTGCAAGCGCAGAACTCTCAATTCCAGCAACTCCTCATGACCTTAGCAAAGGGTCAGGAGGAGCTTAAAGCACTGTTGGAGAAAGATAAAGAGAAAAAGAAGAAAAGGCTCGATGTGGTCATTATGGGAAGAAAGTTTGAAAGCAATGCTAGAAAAGTTCTTGAGTTCCCCTCGACGTCTGATGAAGGGGCTGGTAAAGGAAAAGGAACTGCAATGCCTTTTGAATCTGAAGTTGAAGGAGAAGAAGAGGAAGAGGAAGAAGACAAAGATTACTTCGAACAACAATATTCCCCGGTGGATGTTAAATTTAAAAATCTTGAGGATCGGTTGGCAGCCATGGAGTTGCAAAGGGTACCTGGTTTAGATTTTGAGGAATTAGGGTTGGTCGCTGGGATCGTTATTCCTCCTAAGTTCAAAGTTCCTACATTTGCCAAGTATGACAGTTTGTCGTGTCCAAAGATGCATCTAAGATCCTACGTCCAAAAGATCCAACCCCACTCATCTGATAAGGATCTTTGGGTCCATTTTTTCCAAGACTGTTTGTCGGGCACACAATTGGACTGGTTCTATCAACTCGAGAGATTGGAGGTTCATAACTGGGAAGACTTAGCTGCTGCTTTCTACCTAAAATACCAATACAACGCTGATTTAGCGCCCACTCGTACTTAACTACAGAGTATGGGTATGGCTTCTAACGAGGGATTTAAGGAGTATGCCCAGAAGTGGCGTGATTTGGCTGGAAGGGTGCAGCCACCATTGTCGGATAGAGAGCTGGTTGACATGTTTTTAGGGACCCTGTCTGGCCCTTTCTTCAATCATTTAATTGGAAGTTCCTCCGCGGGATTCACCGAATTAATTCTTACCGGTGAAAGGGTCGAGGCCGACATTAAAAGTGGTAAGATTCAGAAAGATGCCTCCGCGTCCACTGCTATAAAGAAGACCTTCCCAGCTAAGAAGGAAGCTTATACTGTTTATTCTCAGAAAAGCCAAGGAAGAACCGAGCACCGACCAACTGTAGGGGCTGTGATGATCCAAAACTCTTCAAATGATCAACCTCGCAGCAATCAGCCAAGATCTAATCAACAAATGGTAGAAAGGCCACAACGGCAGTTCACCCGAATCAACATGACACCGGCTCAAGTACTCCCTCATTTGCTAAAGCTGAATCTTACCAATTTGAAGGAAGCGCCAAAGAACCCTAATACCTCTTCTCCATATTACCACTCCAATGCAAAATGTGCTTGCCACTCTGACAGTGTAGGGCATGATACCAACAACTGTTGGGCTCTTAAGAACAAAATCCAAGACCTGATCGATGCCAAGGAGGTAGAATTCGATGCGCCCGAAAAGGAGAATGTGATTTCTGCCCCGATGCCCAAGAACGGTCATAATGTTCATGCCGTTATGGAAGACCTTCATGTTACCAATGTTGCTGACCTTTTGACTCCGTTACCAGTGATTAAAGTGAATTTGATGAGAGCTGGGATATTCCCAGGCTGTGGAAAAGAATGTTACTTTTGTTTAAACATACGAGTTGACTGCCCACTGTTGAAATCAGGCGTCCAACGCCTGATGGATATCCAAGAGATACTCTTCCAAAAGACTCATGTTGATACCTTCACTCCTGTTACTCCTGCTACCTTTGTTACTTTAACCAATGACATTGCAATAATAACCATCTCCTACAATCTTCCCAAGGCTTGCAAAAGGCCTGTCAAGATTACGCCTGATCCTAAGTTTGTGCCGTTAAAAATCACCATGCCGGGGCTTGTCCCGTATAAATCTAACAAGACAATACCATGGAACTACAGAGGAGAAATCTTCTATCATGGTATCAAACAGATTGAATCAGTCCAATAGAATTCTGATGATGAAACCCCTGATATAGGGAACATTGCGGGAACAAGCAAGATAGCTCGCAGCAGACAGATTTTCTCTCCGGAGATTGCTCCCCCAAGCAGTCTTCGGACCCTCGAAAGCTTCTGTGCCTGTTAAGACATCTGTTCAAGGCCCGATAGTTGAAGAAATGGATACTCCTGAAGTTAGACCCTCTGTTGATACTACCAATAAGGGTAAGGGGATACTAGAAGCGCCTGTCAGGATGAAGTCTCAGACTGTGGTAATCCCCGAGACCACCCAGAAAGAAATGGAAGAAATCTTAAAAATAATCAAGAGGAGTGACTACGACATCGTGGAACAGCTAGGGCAAACCCCTTCCAAAATCTCCATGTTGGCTCTTCTACTATGCTCTGAGGCCCATGCTAAGGCCTTGATCAAATTTTTAAAGACGGCACGCGTGCCTCAAGAAACTTCGGATGACCAGTTTCAAGAGTGCCTGGCCAGCCTTACTGCGGATAATGGTCTTGGTTTTTCCGATGCTGATTTGACCCCCAAGGGAAGGAAGCACAACGATGCGCTGCATGTCTCAGTAGAATGCATGGGAACCACACTTGACCATGTCCTAGTTGACACTGGTTCATCCTTGAATGTGTTGCCGAAGAAAGCGTTAGACCGATTGGACTGCGAAGGATTGACCCTCAAACCTAGTAACATCGTTGTTAGAGCCTTCAACGGTTCTAAAAGGATGGTGCATGGAGAAGTAGACATTCCTATCAATGTGGGCACCGAGACCTTCAACTTTACCTTCTATGTGATGGACATCCGTCCTTCATATTCGTGTTTGTTGGGAAGGCCGTGGATCCACTATGTTGGGGCAGTCACCTCCTCTTTACACCAAATGCTAAAGTATCCTGTTCAGGGTAAGATTATAACGGTGCACGACGAGGAAGAGTACATGATAAGTCACCTCAACTCCTTCCTCTATGTGGAGTTGGATGGCGAATTCATAGAAATGCCTTTCCAACATTTTGAGGAAGTTTCTCCTGAGGTCACAGTTGCGAAGAAAATGGTTGATGTGCCTGTCGTTTCCAAGCCTGTGTCTAGGATGGCATCTCTCAAGGACGCAGAGGCTGTAATCAAAGAAGGACGGAGTACAGTATGGGGGCAACTGCCTGATTTTCCCCATAAGACAGACAAGTTCGGACTAGGTTTTACTGCTACTGGCCAGAAAGCTATGCGTCACTCCAAGGCTGGAGGACCACCCGTAAAAATCACTCACCATGGAATTAATGCCTTAGAAGACTATGATGAAGAAGACAACTTTGAAGATTGGATCTTCCCAACCGTCGAAGGAGGATTAAGAAACTAGGAAGCGAAGGACTTTATTCCCATCACTTTCATCAACCAGTAATTTATCTTTGAACAATTTCCTATTTTGGTCTGTGATAACTAAACAATCCGTACACTATTTTCACCTTATGCCTTGCCCGGGGCATATAGGTCCATTTGTAAGGGCTTGATTTTCTTCATTATCATATGCCATGTTTTAATGAATCATTGGACGTTTTCATCTATAAACTGTTGTGCTTATTTTCTTTCCTTTTGCATCTTGTTTTGTTTAAGGATGGCTATCCCTTACACACACACACACACACACTCACAAAATGCAGGTACACATTCACTCTGGATTCCATGGGTGACTATTCTGCTTTAGCCTTCGGTGACTCTGAAGATTTGGTCAATCATGCTGAGTACGAAGTTGACGAAGACTGTGAAGTGCCGGGAGAGTTAGCCATACTTTTGCAACAAGAAGAGAGGGCTATTATGCCTCATGAAGAGTTGCTAGAAACCATCAACTTGGGAACAGAGGAAGACAAGAAAGAGGTTAAGGTGGGTGCCAACCTGGAACCAGGTGTCAAAGAGCGCTTAGTGCAGTTGTTGAACGAATATGTTGAGATCTTTTCCTGGTCCTATGAAGACATGTCGGGATTAGACACATATATCGTGGTTCACTGTCTCCCTACGAGAGAAGACTGTCCACCGATCAAGCAAAAGGTCCGTCGAATGAGGCCCGACATGTATGAGAAGATCAAAGCTAAGGTAATGAAGCAATTCAACGCTGGCTTTCTGGCTGTTACTTCCTATCCATAATGGGTTGCTAACATTGTGCCCGTACCTAAGAAGGACGGTAAAGTCAGAATGTGTGTGGACTATCGGGACTTAAACAGGGCTAGCCCTAAAGATGATTTTCCACTACCATACATCGACATCTTGGTTGACAACACAGCTAAACACAAGGTATTTTCCTTCATGGATGGATTCTCGGGATACAACCAGATCAAAATGGCCCTTGAAGACATGGAGAAGACTACTTTTGTTACGCAATGGGGTACCTTCTGCTACAAAGTGATGCCATTCGGACTGAAGAATGTCGGGGCAACCTATCAACGCGCCATGGTAGCTTTGTTTCATGATATGATACATCATGAGATTGAAGTTTACGTAGACGACATGATAGCCCGATCACAGACAGAAGAAGAACACCTTGATCATCTGCAAAAGCTGTTTGTCAGGTTGAAGGAGTATAAGCTCAGACTAAACCCGAGCAAGTGCACTTTTGGATTCAGGTCTGGTAAACTTTTGGGATTTATCGTCAGCAACAGAGGCATTGAGGTTGATCCTGCTAAAGTAAAATCTATACAAGAAATGCCTTCCCCCCGCACTGAAAAGGAGGTTAGAGGATTCTTGGGACGCTTAAACTATATTGCAAGGTTCATCTCTCACCTAACATCTACTTGTGAGCCAGTCTTCAAGCTGTTGAAGAAAGATCAAGTAGTTGAATGGAACAATGATCGTCAAGTTGCTTTTGATAAGATCAAGGAGTATTTACTGGAACCTCCTATTTTGATGCCACCCGTCAAAGGAAGGCCGTTAATCATGTATCTGACTGTTTTGGATAACTCAATGGGGTGCGTACTGGGCCAACATGACGAGTCTGGCTGAAAAGAGCATGCCATTTATTACCTTAGCAAAAAGTTTACCGACTGTGAGACTCGCTACTCACTGCTCGAGAAAACTTGTTGCGCTTTGGTATGGGATGCTCGCCGGCTAAGGCAGTATATGTTGACTCATACCACTTTGTTGATTTCCAAGATGGATCCGATCAAGTATATCTTCGAGAAGCCTGCTTTATCTGGAAGAATCGCTAGATGGCAAATGATCCTAACTGAGTACGATATCCAGTATACTACCCAAAAAGCTATAAAGGAGAGTGTACTCGCTGACCATTTAGCTCATCAAGCTGTCGAAGATTACCAATCTATGAGATTCGACTTCCCTGACGAGGACATCATGACATTGGACAACATTGAAGGTAACGGACCGTATGACGGATCTGAACAAGGATCCCGATGGACCCTGTACTTTGATGGTGCTTCAAATGCACTTGACAATGGTATCGGTGCGGTACTCATTTCTCCGGAATGTTGCCATAAACCCTTCACTTCCCGACTATGTTTCAGCTGTACCAACAACATGGATGAATATGAAGCTTGCATCTTTGGTCTCAAGGCTGCTATAGACTTGGGAATCAAATCTTTGGTCGTATTTGGGGACTCGGCTTTGGTTATCAGTCAAGTTAAAGGAGAGTGGGACACTAAACATCCTAATCTTATCCCATACAAAGAACATGTCTTGATATTGTTGCCTCATTTCGAGCAGATTACTTTCGAGCACTTCCCGCGAGAAGAAAATCAGCTAGCAGATGCTCTAGCTACACTGTCCTCCATGTTTAAACACAACTGGGATAACGAGGCTCCCCAAATCACCATCGAGCGAATGGACGAACCTACGCACTGTCATGAGATTAATACCGAAGAAGTAGCGGAACAACCCTGGTTTCATGAAATCAAAAGGTATCTCCAGACTCGAGAATACCCTGAAGGAGCTTCAGTCAATGACAAAAAGTTCTTAAGGAGATTTGCTGCCAAGTTCTTCCTAATCAATGGCATCCTTTATAAACCCAGCCATGATTGTGTTCTACTTCGTTATGTGGAAAAGTTTGAAGCAGAGTTGATCATGACCGAGATACATAGTGGCACATTTGGCACCCACTTAAGCGGACGTACAATGGCTAAGAAGATTCTAAGGGCAGGCTACTACTAGTCTACCATGGAAGCTGATTGTCATCAACATTCCCGTACTTGCCACAAGTTCCAAGTCTATGCTGACAAGGTACATATTCCTCATGTTCCTCTCAACATTCTAACAGCTCCTTGGACATTCGCAATGTGGGGCATCGACATGATTGGAGAGATCAAGCCTACGGCATCCAATGGACATCGCTTCATCTTGGTCTCTATTGATTATTTTACCAATTGGGTCGAAGCAGCTTCCTACGCCTCTGTTACAAAGAATGTGGTTGCCCGCTTCATCAAGCAGAATCTCATATGCCGGTATGGCATCTCCGACAGGATTATCACGGACAACAATACAAATTTGAATAACACTATGATCACCGCTTTGTGTGAGCAGTTCAAGATTTATCATCACAACTCATCTCCCTATCGGCCGAAGATGAATGGTGTTGTTGAAGCGGCGAACAAAAATATCAAGAAGATCATTCAAAAAATGACAGTCACCTACAAGGACTAGCATGAGATGTTACCATTTTCTCTGCATGGATATCGTACCACGGCGCGTACTTCAACAGGGGCAACCCCCTTTTCTTTGGTATATGGCATGGAAGTTGTTTTACCTATGGAAGTTCAGATTCCTTCCTTGAGGATTATGAAGGATGCCGGTTTGAGTGAAGACGATTGGATTCAAACCCGACTTGATCAACTTAATTTGATCGACGAGAAACGACTTACTGCTGTTTGTCATGGTCAGACATATCAAAATCGGATGATCAAGGCTTTCAACAAGAAAGTTAGGCGTCAGGTATACCAAGTCGGAGTTCTTGTAATCAAGCGAATCATCTTGCCGCAAAGTGATCCCAGGGGCAAGTGGACTCCTACTTACGAAGGACCATTTGTGATCAAGAGCATCTTTTCTGGTGGGGCAATGATTCTGACCACCATGGACGACGACGACTTGCCGCACCCTGTGAATACAGACATAGTCAAAAGATACTACGCATAAAACGACCTGACAAGTCGAAAACCCGAAAGGGCGACTTGGGCAAAAATGGGCATCCCGGTGAATCGAAAACCCGAAAGGGCGGTTCAGGCAAAAATTAGGGATAAACAAAAATCATACACACGGCAAGTTGAAAACCCGAAAGGGCGACTTGGACAAAAAAGGGTCTCCCGGTGGATCGAAAACCCGAAAGGGCGGTCCAGGAAAAAGTTAGGGAATTAAAGCGTATGACTATGTCTCGTCGGATCACTTTAAGAATAATCTCTTCACCAACAAGATCCAAGCTTCTGATCAATCCAATCATCGGCAGACGAAGCAGCAAATGGACAAGATACTCAGAGTTGTCAAGGCTATAGCAGAATGGGAACCCCATGGAATTGTTACACATAGCTATCTTTCTTTTTGTATAAATTTTTTTCTCAATTTTATGACAACATTCTCTTACTACGATGTATGTTTCCTTTGTACAAAGATACTTACAAAAGTTAATACAAAGATACTTCAAAGTGCAGAAATTTTCTTGCCTTTCCTTTCTTTTTACACTTGTGTTTTATTTTGAAAACGTCCAAAGTTTTGTTAAATAGGCATATGCATTTGAATATAATCACTGCTTACAAATAAAATGAAATTGAGAAAGGATAATTACTGATAGGCTGAGGCTGTAGGAATATATCTTTGTGCTATTCCAGAAGAAATCCCCTACAGTACATCATTCAGATCCTCAACAAAGCTAAAACCTTGAAGTATACATCCCTAGCGGAGTTAAATTTCAAGATCCCCAGCGAAACCAGTGTGTTCTAAACTTTATCCCCCGACAGAGTTAAGTTTCAGAGTTCCCATCAGAGTTCAAACTCCTGATCCCCAGTGGAGCCCGAAAACCCTGAAATACATATCCCTAGTGGAGCTAGAATGTTCTAAACTTTCTTCCCCAGCGAATTCAAAACTATCAACTTCCCCAATAGATTGGCGTACAACCCCAGCTCCTGATTTCACCGGCCGAGTAAACATTCTCCCCACAAAGTTATTTACCAGGAGATCGAATATTCTCGGTCTCATTTCTCCAGCAGAAGCCTCCCGGGTTTTAACTCCCCAGTAGAGATTTTCAGAGTTTTCCTTATTTCCCAGGAAAGTCATGAAGGATTCTCATTCCCCGTAGAAGTTGCCAAAGCTCTTGTTAAATCCCCACAAGTCACCTAGGATTTTCAATCCCCAGCAGTGGTCCCAAGATTTCTCATTCTCAACAATCAAAGATCTTTAATCCCCAAGCATTCAACAAGGATTTCTCATCTTCAACAATCAAATATTTTTGAATTCTCAGCATCGGTCAGGAGTTTACTTCCTCCGGCAGCAGTCAAAGATTTCATTATCTCCGGTTATCAAGGATTTATTTTCCTCAGCAAGACAGCTACTCAGCTTACATACACATCCATTACATTCATATATAATAAACATTAATGGAAGCACAGTTCATTGCATCATACATATCATGCAACATAACTTTGTGTTCTGGCTAATATTTTACCCTTTTCAGGATAAGATTGAAAGGCTATTGTTAACAATTATTCAGATACAGTGTGGATACACCCTAGACACGGCAGTCATTCTATTACTCATTCAGAATTTCAAGTCAAATATAGTACAGATACACCCCAGACACAACAGTCATTCTACTACTCATTAAGACTTCAACAATCAGATACAGACTAGATACGCTCCAGACACGTCGACCATTCTATCTCTCTTTCAGATTCAACTGTCAACTTCAAGTTCAGATACGCTCCAAACACGGATGCCATTCTGGCCCTTACACCAGAAGTTTGATTCCCCCCAGTACAGATTGCCACGGAAGTCATTCTGTCACTTATTCAGATCCCCGTTACAGTTTCAGATACACTCCAGACACGGAAGTCATTATGCTACTCATACAGATCTCAATTTCAGATACAGTCCAGATACGCTCCAGACACGGTTGCCATTCTGCCACTCATTCAAAACTTATCCCCAGCACATAGTTGCTCCATATACAGATGTTTCTCTGTTACCCATTCAGAATACAAATACACTCCAGACACGACAGTCATTCTGATATTCATTCAAAGATCAAATACAGTTACAGCTCGGATACGCTCCAGGCACAGACGCCATTCCTTTGCTCATATAGACTCAGTCTCCAGATACAGTTCAAATGCATTCCAGACACGTATACCATTTTGATGCTCATTCTTCTGACCTACAACATTGCAGTTCAACAAACATTCTTGGATGGAATCTTTAAGCCCATCTCCAACAAGATTCTACCATATCCAAATGGCATCTTTAGGCCCATTCCCTCAATAATATTTTGACAAGTGCAAATTTACGGGCACTCTAGTGTCAGTTCCTCTTTTACCTTCGAGTCACGAAAGGCAAACTTGCCAATCTAACTCTTCAGGTTCAAGAAGATTGAACAGGGGCAACTGTTGTACCCCAAAACTTTCCCTCTCATTTTATCAACATTTATCATCACAAGACTCTTGGAACTCAAGACCAAGCTAGGGTTTGCTTTGCTCAAGACACCTCCTTGCACTGTTGACCTAAATTAGGGTTTGAGTTTGCACAGGGATATTTTGACCTACAATGCCCAAAGTGACTTTCATACTTCATGTTGGACTCATAAGTTTGTCCATGCTAAGTTTCAAGCCTTGAATCAAATTTTTGCCCAGTCAATTGGACAGTTGACCTAGAAATCAACTATATTGAGGAAAAAGTCAACTGTGACCAATCTACAGTCAAACCTCATGAATTTTGACCCACATCAACATTATGAACTCATATGAACCATTTGATCAAGTTTGGACCACAATTCCACAAGAAATTTGATCAGATCATCAAAAGGGCAAAATGGTCCTTTTTAGGGTTTTGACTGTACAAAGGTAATTTTTGACTGTTTGACCTAGCCAATGGCAAATTAAGCTCAACCATGGGCTCAAGGACTCAATGGCATCATCTTGACCTATTCAACAAGTTCAAAAGATCTCAAATGCATAGGATTGACAGATGAATTTTTCAGTCAACTGATCAAAATTTGACTATACACTGAAAAGTCAAACTTTGACTTTTTGGTCAAAATCAAGTGCCAAGGGTCATTTTTCATCAAGATGTGTCAAATTATGAAACTTGTTCATCAAGAAACCCAAAATTGCAAATTAGGGTTTGAAATTGAAAATTTTCATAACTTAGAATTTTTCTAAGTTATGAAATTTTCTTAATTTTTCCTAACTTTGTCCCACATTTTCACCAAGATGCAAATGGATTCAAACAAAACTTACAACATGAAAGTTGTAGTACATCACAAAGTCTACAACTTTTATTCACAAAGTTTTCTCAAAAGAAGCTTGGATCTCAAGTTATGATTTTTGGAACAAGGGTCCCTAAAACTTTTAACTTAGAGAAATTTTGCCCTAGTTTAGGCAGGATTTTGACCCATCTTCATGGCCATTTTTCACATATTTACACTTGGATTCTCAAGTTTCATTTCAAAGATGGATTATAGTACATGT